>JACXGK010005595.1:0-32320 GCA_016801125.1 Novumbra hubbsi | reverse complement strand
GGTCAGCCTAAAAGTTAATCTATAGGTTTTTAGATAAACAGTGTCCTTTGTTTTATCCTTCTAACTTCCTGACCCCCCTCCCTCTTATGGAATGTCCCAAGTAACCTATTAACCCTCGAGCCTACTTTTTTAGGAGTCTACTCCTCAACGACATGATTTCAGTCCACCACCTAATATCTTTAATAATGAATTCCACAGTTTAAAAACATTTTGTAATACAAAGCTTTACATTTAGTAGGATAATTCCAAACCCTCCAGTCAAGGTTTTAACATTGTGTTGTGCGAGTTTCCATCCTAATCTCTCAGAGTCCTGATTCCTGCAACCCTGATAGACTGAATGAAGGGCTACCGCAAAAGGAGGCCCAGATCATTCCAGGTCCAGACCACGCCCGGACCACTGAAAGACTGTCTGGGGGTCAGAATAGGACTCCGGACTCTGATCATTTTCCTCACCATTTCCAACACCACGATCAAGGAGAGATTAGAGGAATGGAGGAAGGCACACAGAAGAACTACAAGACTCCTGCATTGATGACTACAACAGCCAGGAGCCATTTGACTGGACAGGATGTAACCCGAGAGGGGAGTCGTATTTTAACTTTTACAGCAGTTGGATATTTGATTTGGATTTTAGCGATTCTCTGACAAGGATTGAGTACATGGGATGTTGCTTTATTTTTGTTGTACTTTGGCTAATTTGTGTGTTGTCCAAGTCTGAGTATTTTTGTTTATTTGCATTTTGGAAAATGATACCCCTACAACGGAAAAACTAGCTTTCGTCTGATCTTATGATTTTGAACCAACTGACAAATTAATATTTACGTGTTTGGAAGTATACCTTTGACACAATTAAGGTTTTCAATTAGACTCAGATACTTCCTATTAATATTATTATTATTATCTGAATGGATAATTAGTTAAATTGGTTGTTAATAAGTAGTGATACTTTCATGCAACTGAAACAATTTATTTACTTCTCTGACATTTGAGGAGTGATCCCTTCATCCATAATGGTTGCATTTTACTTGTAATGTGTCTAAATATTAAGGCTAAGGTGAACATGTCAACTGAGGCAGTGTTTTTGTCTTCTCGTTTCTCCTATAAGGATGGTGTTGCGAACCTCTAACTCAGGGCATGGGGACGATTTGGACCAACGTGATGAAGTGAAACCTCCAGATCCTTTCCCTTCCGCACCTTCTGGGTTCCAGAACCCGATTCAAGGCACATCAACAATGTTTCAGGGAGAAGGCGGAAGGCCGGACCCTCAACAGATCTGGGGCACAGAATGCCTCACTATGGAAGACTAAAAGGACTGTTTTTGAACATCGGGACCAAGGCAGAGAGGCTTTTGGGTCCGTATGTATGTGCCAGAGAAAAGGGGGAGGACTGGAGGGGTAACTTCTCAGATAAATTTAGACTAGACCATGTATTGGGATAGAGATTGCATCCGAAGGGTTGAGATTGAGCGGGAAGTCAAAACTAGAATGTGAATGATTTTGTTGGTGTCATATATAAGATCTAAGAAAATGGTGTTTGTGCAAATCAAGACAGACACTGGGGAAACTATGTGCCAGTGAAAAGGGGGCGAGGCTGAACCCCATGAGGCTGTCCCTGTTGTCCTCGGCTCCCTGGGGTTGAAAGACGAATTGGGTTCATCTCGGAGACGAGATCAAAAGGGGGATTTGTGGAATTCGTTATTAAAGATATTAGGTGTTGGACTGGAATCATGTCTTTGGGGAGTAGACTCCTAAAAAAGTAGGCTCGAGGGTTAATAGGTTACTTGGGACATTCCATAAGAGGGGGGGAGGGTCAGGAAGGTAGGAGAATAAGACAATGGACACTGTGTACATGGAAACCTATAGATTAACTTCTAGCTTGACCCCCACCCACGGATACTGATAAGGGAACCCAAGTGAGGAGAAGCAGACACGAGCCAGCAGATGTTTCCTGTTCGATATACTATTGTCAAACTGGCCCCTCAACTGCCTCCCCTAATCTGCCTCCGAGACGGTCACCAGATGACCCTACGCCCAGAGACGGGGTCTGCAAGATGGGACACGCCCATCCAGGAAGCACGCGCAGCAACTACTATGCATCAATTGTGTGTGTGGCTATTTAAACTGTGTGAACAGACTTTAGATCTTCTTGGCTGTCCTGCGAGGCAGATCTCCGAATGCATTTGTAATAAAGGTGTATGATTTGGGAAGACTTGACGGCGTGGACATTCTCTGATTTGCAACCCGGGGGAAACATTCGGTTTCTACAACAGTCATCGACACTTTGGTCCTCGTGGTAAAGGACGCCAGTTGGATTTACAGTCTTCCACCCTTTCTCCTTCACACACATCCTAGTGACCAGATATAATTGGTCTTGTATTGCTGTGGCCCTGGGGCCGATATGAGATGTTGGTGTCCGTCCACCCATGGGCAAGCAGCAGATCCCAGGCTGTAAGTACCTTCTCTAAAAGCCCATAGCTGTTGTGATAGCGGCCAGACCGTTTCCAGCCTCAGGCTGCAATTTTATTGTGTACTTTGCCCCTAGAGCCTCCCTGAGCATATCTGCAAACAAGCACTCTGGGGTGGCCCTAAATGCAGTAAATGGGCTGCCACCATGAAACATTTGCTGAATGTAGAGTATCTGCACAAATCATTTAAGTGTGTGGACAAACATTAGGATGACAATGTCTACATGGCCTCAGCGAGAGTGATGTCTACAATTGAAATTGTACCCACTAATTGGCTAGTCTTAAAACATGTCCGTGGGATTGTGCAGCTGTGTAATTGTCATCAAAAAGTATGCAGCCACTGGTTGCGTGTCGGCGTGTGTGTTTGTGTGTAGGGCATCAGCCACTGGGTCAGGCAGCTGCTAAAAGAGAGAAGGAAAACTAAAGCCAATTCAAACATTGCTAGTAGCTTGGCAAGATGTAGGTATCACATTGTAATGGGGAGCATGAGAAATTGACACTATCTATAACAGGTATCCTAATGGTTAACCCGTTGGCAGTAGACTCATGCACTTTAACATTTATTGTGGCAATAGATGCCATAAGATGATGTTACCCTAGGGTTCTACAGACTTCTACTTCTATCTTTTTGTTAGCTACTGGCCTGGACATGAATAGTCTTTCTTCTGAGGTCCTGGGTCTTTGTATCTTAGCATATCATATCTTTGTAAAAGGCCGGACCCTCCCAATGTACTCTCTATTGGTTTTATAATCATTTGCAACTATCTGGGTGAACCTGAGTCATATTTGTGTGATGGAAAAGTGATGGATATTGCATTTCTGTTAAAAAATGTTGTTACCTTGGGTTATAGTCGCATGTTTGCATAGTGCATGGACCTCAAAGTTGTTACTTAATTCCATTTCAAATTGCATTAAATATATATGCTGCTGACTCAAAAGTCCCAATCATCCGTTGGCATTAACATCAGCACTAAAACTGTGCGAAGGAGCTTCATGGCGTGGGGTTTCATGGTCGAGCCAATGTATGCAAGCCTAACATCAACGAGCAAAATGCCAAGCATCGGATTAAGTAGTGTTAATCTGCGCCAATGGACTCTGGAGCTGTGGAAACATGTCTGTGGATGGAAGGACTCTGCAACGATAACTGGGGAGTCACACAGGGTGATGGGGGTGGAGGGGGCTGGGTTCTTCCCAAAATCCACAACCATCTCCACTGTCTTCAGAGCGTTGAGCTCCAAATTGTTCCGTCTGCACCAGTTCACCAGGTGGTCAATCTCCCACCTGTAGGCGGTCTCATCCCCACCAGAGATGAGCCCAATGAGGGTGGTGTGATCAGCAAACTTCAGAAGCTTGACGGATTGATGACTGGAGGTGCAGCAGTTGGTGTACAGGAGAAGAGCAGAGGGGAAAGGACACAGCCTTGAAAGGATCCGATGCTGATGGACTGGGTTTCCCCAGCTTCACGCGCTGCCTCCTGTCAGACAGGAAGTCAGTGGTCCACCTGCACGTCACGCTGTTATCCTGGCTTAAAATGACTTGTGTATTGATCCACCAAGCCACTGGTTTCCAGGCTGTAAGGGCACGAGCCTTCCGTCATAACGCTTTCATTTGTATTGATAGGAATATTACTAATCGGAGAGAAGATTCAGCATCAGTCAAGCGGTGCTTCAAGCTCTGGGATTTATGTGTTCACTGCTGGTTTTAAACTGAATTCAGGTTTTATATTTCATATTTATATCATTAATTTTTGGTGTATGGATTTGTATCACTATTTTTGTTATTAATAACCTAAAAAGTTACTCCGATGAACATCTGGAAACATCCATGAGGTTTATGTACCGACGGATGAAATATATTTTCTATAAAGTGTGTACAGTGTGTCTACCTTTTTATATACAGTATCATGTGTCCATATTCCCAAGGCTTGGGTCAATAACGTGCAATGGTAAAAAAAACAATAATACCTTGAAAGTAGTAGGAATGCAGCCTATTCTTAAGACTATTATTTTATTCCATATAAATATGCAAAATATGCAATTAATATTTCCAGGGGTAATCATCACCAAATCTATGGCATGGACTATGGATCATGAATTGCTAATTGGTTTAGAGAGATCTTTGCTAGCTAATGTGCTAGCTGCACAGCAATCATCATGAATATTTCATACCAATACTGCAGCTGCATCTCCAAGTGAAGACCGGTCAGAAGGATTCATTACAGCACTGCATTGCCAAAGGGCTGTAAAACAAATCTAAGAGGCCGGTAGTGACAACTACAGAACTACAGGCTTTACCTCCAACGAGTAGATGTAGTGGTTATTGTTCTATTTCACTGCAGAGGCACAGGAGTGTGACGTCTTTGTCAGTATTTAAGTTGTTACATACAAGGGGACACAATAGCATTAGTCAAAGTTGCCACAGTCAATGGATGAGGCCACATGGTAGCTGTGACGTTTGGGTAAGGAGTGGACCAAAATGCTGATAGGCAATCGTGATAGGTTTTATTTCACCTTATCTAGTTGCAGTAGAGTGCAACAACGTCTTAGGTTCAGAGGGCAAAATAAGGAGGCAGTGAAACACAGTCACTGAATAGCACCACGGTACTGACAGTCAACAGATAGACAATAACACACGCAGAGACAAGACACATGAGGGATCATATACACAGGTAATGAGCGACAGGTGCAGGGAATCAGGGAGGGATGCGTTCACAGGACATGGGGAACAAGACAAACACGGACGGTGGTGCCTAGAAGGCCGGCGACGTCGAACGCCGGGGGGCTACGCGAACAGGGGAGCGGCCACCGCTAGGTGGAGACGTGACAGTAGCTTTAAACACCACTGTGTTTCACGTGAAACATACATTACAGTGCATGCATCAGAATCACATCCTTATAAAATCCCAGACATAAAAATAGCATTTTAAAGAAAACACTGTTACATGTGAGTAACATCAAGATACCATACATATTAAGTGTCATCTTTCAATACTTTTTCATTCTGATTGTTCTGAAATGAAAATTGATTAAGAAAGAAAGAAACTAAAGTTATATAGATATCTTTGCAGACATACTGTATAAACATACCAGAATAATTATTTCAGTATTCTAAAAGAAAATCTTTTATGTTTGTTTTAGGAGGTCCATTAAACATTTAACCTTCCGAAACCCTGTGAGCTGTTAGGGAGGTGTTTTCATCTGCTATTCACAACATTGCAAAGTGGAACTTTCCAACTGCAGCTGTGGATGCCAGAGCTCTGACTGAGAGAGATGGAGCTGATTGATAATCCTTGAAGGCTGAAAGCATTTTTATGCTGTACTATTAATCAGCTTCCTCTTTCTGTCTTTGATTGGGAGAGCCTGGTGGCTCGTACAAAGAGCGGATTATATGACAATATTTTAAAACAAAGAGTTTGAGTACTAAAAATGAGGGGAAAGGGCAAAAACAATACGGGCAAATCTTGTCCCAAGACAAAACACATACAGTACATGCAAATACAGTACATGACAAATACAGTACATGAAACATTTTGTTGTTGGTCTGAAACTACTAAGAAGATCTTTGACAATGAAGACAAGATGTCGGCCTATGAACAGACTTTACTGCAGAACTATGTCAACGTAGGCACATATAGAAAAGCAAGTATATTTACAAACATTTTGTTGGAACTCAAAAACATTTAAATGCATTCATGTCATATGGTGTTCTTGTTAATTCATTTAAAAAAGAATACAGGGTTAAAATCTAGCATGACTGTGTACCAAATAGATACTCGCTTATTACACTGCAAATACGTAAACGTCCAAGAATTTCTGACTCTGCCCTCCTTTGCTGTTAAGTGGTGAGCTCTTCCTTGTACTCTTACCCTGTAAACGTGTGTTCATTCTTCACATTGAACAGCATCCGTACACCTTAAGCCAGCTCTGCCACCGCCAGTCGCAGGCTGTGTCACAGTGAACAACTTTGACGCATTTGCGCACTGACGACCACTGACTCAGTGGCATCAGGCATGTCATGTTTCAATTCCAGGCCCAGCGTTGCTTGCCTCAGATAGCTTTACCCTTGTGCATATTAACATTTGAAAGGGGCACACTCAGAAACACTAAGAGCAAAACAAAGAGGGAGATTCCCTGAAGGGCTGTGAGAGTGATTTAGTCAGAGGAGACTCTTGTGAGAGGTTGCAGATTGGATTGCAGTCAGCCACCTTCCTTTGGTCACCAGGGATTAGTGGTGGGTTTCAGTAGAATAAATCAAGAGCTTTATATAGATGCAGTCACCTCCAAAATGACAGGCACCTTTGATGAGAATAACAAAAAAGGCTGGATGAAATAAACAAGTAATGATCTACATTGTAATTCTCCAACATGTTGAGGATATTGTACTTATCTTGTACTACTTAATTATTCAGTCAGAATTACAAATGTATGGTAAGGAAAACGTCACTGAGCCTTATGATAATTATGATAATCCTTTGGTCTGCGTTGATGGACTGCCCTCTTCAGTGGGGTTCATGTACAAACACTGAGATAGTTATTGCACAATTTTGGTTTTGTACTCAAATAACCATTTTTGTGTATTTCAATGTGTGACTTGGGTCAGTAAGTTTTAGACTACCAACTTTAGGCTGGCTGATATGTCTTTTTCTTTATTGAGTTTATGATGCCATGGTCACCAGTAAAGAAAAACAACGTTATAGATCTACCACTATATTTTACAGTAGGTTTGAGGTCATTTTCTGTGTATGAATCCTTTTTTTGACAGATTGAAGAGTGTATTTACTAATCACATTTGGACTCCAAAAGTTTTGTTACGACCAAGACAGCACATAAGTAACTTCATTATTAGTTTAGCTTGGTTAAGAAGCTAACTATTGAGATACAGTCATGTGAAAAGAATCATGACACCCCAATAAATATTTTGTTATTCTGAAACATCGACATAAAAATATTTGATCTTCTTTCTAACAATATCTATAGATAAAGGCGATGTAATTGAACCTTAGTTTTCAACTTAATATCATTTATTCAACAGAAGATTTACAACAATACCATTTTCTGCAGAGGAAAAAGTTACGACCCCCAACGGTTTCATAGCTGGTATTGCCCCCTTTGGCTGAAATAACCTCAATAAGACCTTTCCTATAACTGTCTACCAGTCTCTGACATCGACTGGGAGAACGTTTTTCCTACTCCTTCATGCAAAATGTTTTCAGCTGTGTGATGTTTAAGGGGTTTCTTGTATGCACAGCCCATTTCAAATCTGGGCATTGACTTAGCCAAAGCCCTTTCAGAACTGTCTTTCTACATTTCTTTATTTTGAAGCATTGTAGAATAACACAGCAACCTAACCTGGAAACAGGGTTGTAATAAAACAAGAAGGCGCAGTAGCAACCAACAACTGAAATTCTCAAGGCAACTGCAATAATCTACAAAATGGAAAACAGGTTACCTTAAATAGGTTCCCCAGTTAGAGACAATGCAGGGCAGCTGCCACTAATCAGGGACAACCAGGAAACTAAACATAGAGATGCATAGAGAGGTATCCCTGCAGTCAGGCCCTGACAGTTATGGGATGATCAACGTTAGTTGCGTCACCTGTGAGTTGCCATATCGTTTTTGCTCCTCAGTGTAAATAATGAAAACAATAGTGGTCCCACAACTGAGACTTGAGAAATACCAAAGAGTGCCTTTGATTTTTTAGAGGACAGACAATACACACATATCCTCCGATAACTTTCTGTTAGCTATTATCTAAACCAGACAAGAATGTGTCCTTGTAGCCTGTCATAGGTTTCCAAGGTCTCCAATAACTCTTAAAGACCGCTTTTTGGGTTAGCGTTAGGGTTTCTGTAAAGTAGAAGCCATCCAAATCTCGACCACAAAAACACTGTATTTCAAGATTTCATTTAAAAACCTAAAAAAAAATTCTGAGGTGGCATATTTAGGCCCAGAATCAAATCTAATCTAGAATTTATCTATATAGGGTTCTACCACACAAATAAAGGGACCCATGTTGACCATTTTGGTTTATATTTTACAGTTTTTACAATAAATAATTCAGAACAAATTACTTGATTTTCTGTTTATTATGTTATATTTTCATACAATAAACAACGTATAGTTGTTGTGAACCCTGGGGGATGTCCAAATGGGATGTAAAACAGCCTACCTGTTGTAGTATACTATGTGTTTCTCAATAAAAACATCTACATATCAACATAGGCTTTTATATTTATTCACACAATTTCACAAATATACTCATGGAGTCTTCAATGTTATCTACTCATCCTTCTTCTAGTTAAGTTTTTTGAGAATCCTCAATATAAAGGACATCATTCTACAATGAAGGGTGACCTCCTGAGAGGTCACAAGCTCAAGACGGTGACAGGCAGATTTTAAATCCCAAGAAGGCCTTATACCTATAAATTAATGTTGTCAAAGGCAGCATTAAGGTCAAGGAGAATGAGGACAGATGCAGAACCTTTGTCTTATGCCATTAAAGTGTTATTTACCACCTTCACCAGTGCAGTTCTACAACTATGATGGGGTCAAAAACCAGACCGGGGTATTTTGTAATAATTATTGGTCTCTGTGCTACATAAACATTACTCTGCACAGTGACATTGAAAGACACATTCAGATAAAAAAATCTGACTTTGAAGGGGTAAAAAGCTGAAAATGTCATTGACCTCTGAATTTCCGACTTCATTTACTCCACAATCTGGTTTACAATACAGCTTGATTGGCCTGAGTAAAGAACTAGTATGGGATTCTAAATTTTAAAGCATGTAACCAAACACGTATTTGTACATCCAAACCCGCTTTCTCATAAATCTTTTTGCACAGGATGCTTTTACAGGCCATTTTCTATACAATTTGCAGAGTATTGCAACTTCCCAGGCACCAGTACAACACTAACTGTATGATAGTCTCATAACATGTGTCCTTCAGGATCAGAGATGATATTGGCTGATACATAGAACCCCAAAACTGTCATAATCTATCATCCCTTATTACAGGTAATAAAATAAACAACTCCAACAAACAAAATACAGTATGACATTCAATAAACTTCGAGTGATAGATTTCACAGAGCTCTGTGACTGGGATCAGATTTGTCAAACAGTAGCTCACCAGTTTGTGGGTGTGTGTGTGTATTTGTGTGCACGCACCCGGGTGTGTGTGAATGTTTGTTTGTTTGTTTGCGTGGTTAATCATATACAGCTCATCACTCTGCATCAACGTGGTGCCAGGGGAAACAGACGTGATACGGCCGACCGCGGAGTCGTTTCCCGTAACCCGCCGTCCTGAGGGAGCTGACAATCAGCCGTCAACACACCGCCTTCCACCTCCCACAGGTCCTGTCACACAGCCCTCGTCCACTGTCAGACACTGTGTCACTCCTTCACTCCCACCCAATGACTCGGTTCTCCCTGTTCTCCTGCGGTCGGTGCCAAAGCTCCTCGTGCCAGAGGAGGCTGCAGCAGGGAGGAGCGTGTCCTGCCCCCAGGGTCAGCTTCCCGTGTCCTGCCCCCAGGGTCCGTCTCCCGTGTCCTGCCCCCAGGGTCAGCTTCCCGTGTCCTGCCCCCAGGGCCAGCTTCCCGTTTCCTGCCCCCAGGGTCAGCTTCCCGTGTCCTGCCCCCAGGGCCAGCTTCCCGTTTCCTGCCCCCAGGGCCAGCTTCCCGTGTCCTGCCCCCAGGGTCAGTCTCCCATGTCCTGCCCCCAGGGTCAGTCTCCCGTGTCCTGCCCCCAGGGTCAGTCTCCCGTGCCCAGCTGAGATGCCGCAGTTGCAGTGCCCAGCTGAGACACCGTCGTTGCAGTGCCCAGCTGAGACGCCGCCGTTGCAGTGCCCAGCTGAGACGCCGCCGTTGCAGTGCCCAGATGAGGCGCCGCCGTTGCAGTGCCCAGCTGAGACGCCGCCGTTGCAGTGCCCAGCTGAGACGCCGCCGTTGCAGTGCCCAGCTGAGACGCCGCCGTTGCAGTGCCCAGCTGAGAGGCCGCCCCTGACAGGCCCAGCTTTGGTTCGACTCCACACCACAACCGGGACAAGTAAAGTACTATGGGTTAAGTATGATAAGAATTTAGCCTTTCATCAGATTGTGTGGACTAGTCAAGATCTTGCCATGTAGGATCTCGAAATATCTCTCCTAAAAAATAAGAGGGATATTTAACAGAGAGGTTATTATATAGATTGTAGGCAATATAAATATTTGATGCACCAGAACACTTCGGTGAGCATACATATTTGGTAACCTATAAACCTGATATTTTCCTATGACAATCTTAAATGAATGCACCACAATTGCCTGCCAGTCATAATGATGGTTAGTTTACAAGTTGGTTTACAGTTACAGCACATAAATATCACATGTATGCAAAACATTATGACTCCGAGCAATCAAATCACATCCCTGTGGACATTATAAAGTACGAAATATAAATATTTGACGGTTCTCAAAAATTCTGCAGGCCTCGATTACTTTCCATCTTTCTGTACCAGCCATTCTGAAAATGTCACCGTATGCAAATTATTTTGCAAATGATTTAACTCACTGCAGTTAAACCATTCCAACTGCATTTATAGGGATTGCTTGTGTACATGACAAGGAGGATTGCTTGCATAGTTTGTCCAATTCAGTCTCACTTTAAAACAAAGCATGCGGTTATGCTGGGTTTTTACAAGCCTTGTAATTGGAATTCTGGTTGTGCTCTTGGCAGTCCAATAGAGGACTGTTTAATTCTAAATCTTCTGTCTGGCCGCTTCACTAATAAGTGACAGGCAATGGACGAGAGCACCGCCCAAATTAAATTCCTTTCAAGTGGCTGCCACTCTCTGATTGTGCTTAATATGTGCATTTAGAAAGTAAATAGTTCCACAATTAAAGCCTGTGAAATGTTTTGTCTCCAGTACTTATATGAACGTTTGGCAACCCAAGGTATATATATATTTTTTTTCTCTCAGATAGTTAAGATAATTCTTATCAATACAATTGAGAAAATTGACACCCGTTTACAGTCTGTGTGTGTCCACTCCTGTGTGCGTGTCAGTATGACAACAAGCACATATTTATCCTTGAACAACACTGACATCAAGTGGCCACTTGCGGCAGTTGCATCATCGTGACCAGGACTGTTAACCACCCAATTTATTGATTTACCAGAATAAGGCAGGAAGACGATGTATAGAGAGCATATTGGCAATGATACAAGAAAAACTTAAAAACGCCACTCAAATTAGGCTGTGTGGTCGATGCTGTCCATGATGCTTTTTGGTTTTATTGCCGGTGTGTGTCTGTGTGAGATGGGTTCTGGTTGTAGGTTTGCACGCACAAAATAATTCTTGTAATTATGCTTTTACAGATTGTTTATAGACAATTTATACTCATGGCAGATATACTACTTTGCATCTCAGTTACTCAATGGAAGACTCATTAGATGATTTGCGAGTATCCTCTAACATGTGGTTATGTGAACCTTCTGTCTTTCAGGTCAACTGGTCCTGTATGTTCCTCAAGCAAGATAGGAGGTTGGTGCCCTCAAGTGGCACCAGGCATGGAGCCAGGGGGTTAAGGAGCCAGGGGGCTAAGGAGCCAGGGGGCTAAGGAGCCAGGGGGCTAAGGAGCCAGGGGGCTAAGGAGCCAGGGGGCTAAGGAGCCAGGGGGCTAAGGAGCCAGGGGGCTAAGGAGCCAGGGGGCTAAGGGGAAGCTTGACCAATACGTGGGGGTTAAGAAAAAGTATGACTTCAAAATAAATGAGGAAGTATCCGTTTTTAAAATGCTTGAGTGGGCAACTGGGCAGATTTGTGACTTGACTATAACCCCCCCCTCGCCCCCAGCCCTGGTAAAACATCATTCCTGTGTGGCATCGGCCAAAACACAACCCACTCCAAGACATGTGCACTTGTGTCTTAAAAAAATGATTTTTTCACTTGGTTTTATAAACGAGATGACTTTACAGCATAAAGAATGACTGAAGTGCAGCTTAAAATGTAAGCAGCTGTTCTACACTTATATTGATTTGATTACCTAAGAAGTGAACGTAAATAAAGAGCTATAAGAGCATCATAGCGCACATTTGTACAGTCCACAGTGTTCGATATACATTCCATAAAAGGAATTAACCGGAAGAAAGGAAATTCCTGCACTCACAGAAAATATGGTTTCATGTTATAGAGAAAGCCAAAAAATGAAGCTTCACACATAACCTTGTGTCCTCCCTCTTTTCTTAGTTGTTGTCTAGTCAGCTTTCCCCCTCAGTAGCCTACAGATTGTTTTACGACATTGTTTCTACAGAGCTGATCTTACTGCTTTCGTTGTTGCTGCCAAACACACGTTTGTTTCACCACTTTGTTTTCTAAAAAAGCCAGAACAGCCTGAAAAAAAACGGTGTATATAAAAAACAAGTGTGATTTGGCTAGATGAATATCTAAAAACACGTGTCATGTCATGGCAGGCTTGCCTTGAGATCTAACGCCCTCACTGGTGTGGATCACGGACACTCGTTAGGTTGTTTATCGAACTCACCCCGTGAATCCCTCTTCACAGACGCGGAGAGATGGCCTACTGTTGCTTGTTGTGGGGCTTTTTTAAGGCAACATACGTGTTGTAAAAGATGAGTGATATTCCGGGAATTACACTCCCTTTACGACAGGCTGTTATGACATACAGTTTGTTTGGCCCTAAATAAAATAAAAATAGCTTAAAACACTGTGCATTCTGGTAAGACATACTATGTTTTCATTGTAAACTATGTAAAGCGCTTGACCTGAATTGAAATGAATGCAGTGTGTATCCCTTTCCGGAGTGTTCCGGAACGACCACAAAAGCAGGCAGCATCTATTTGTAAATCTAAATAGAAGGTTGCTTGCGTCTGACTGCATAGTTCAACCATCTCTTACCATTTTGCGGCTACTGTACAAAACACTAGCAGCCTTTCAGATTTCAGCAGCTGCTGAATTTTCATGAATTTGATCCAACCCCGAATCACCTCTGAGCTCCAAGGCGAGATGTCTGGAGACGTTCATCTACAAACTACTGTTAATCAGGAGAGAGGTATAATTTAAGTACAGCATTGTAGTTATGTGTCAGTTCAACGATTAGAAAATGTTCTGGAAACGCAACAGGCAAATATATTTATATGTATCTTAGGCTAACAACAGCATTAACAAATGGTAGTGTACCTTGATTCAAGCACGGTGTAAGCAGTTGGATTTGTGTGTTGTAACCAAAGAAGAACAGGGTCAAAGCGGACCCGCTAGCCTTCAAGCATTACCGTTCTGGTGCAAAGCCACATGTATATTTCATTATAAATATAGTGAATTGTGGTTGACGGTAAGTTTCAGGTTTTTCTTTAAGCAAATAATAATAATTTGAAACAAATATACAGCCATGGCCAAATATAGATTTTCACAAAGTCTGCTGAATCAGTTTTTATGGTGGCAATTTGCATATAGTCTAGAATGACTTGAACTGTGATCAGATGAATAGCAATTAATTGCAAAGTACCTCTTTGCCATGAAAATCAACTTAATCACCCCACAAAAAACTTTCCACTGCATTTCAGCCCTGCCACAAAAGGACCAGCTGACCTTATTTTAGTGATCCTCTCGTTAACACCGGTGAGTGTTGAAGAGGACACGGCTGAAGATCCCTCTGTCATAATGATTGAGATAGAATAACAAAATGGAAGCTTTAAAAGAAGGATTGGGCTTAAAATCATTGTTTTTCCTCTGTTAACCATGGTTACCTGCAAGGAAACACGAGCAGTCATCTTTGCTTTGCACAAAAAGGGTTAGACAGGCAAGGATATTGCTGGTAGTAGTAAGATTGATTCTAAATCTACCACTTTGCTCCAGGAAAAACATTAGGGACCGGCTGATATTCTGCAAAAGTTAACAGGAATTGGACTGCTGGGGACGGGGGTAAAGTCCTTTTCTCTGATGAATTTCTATAACCAGCCTACGGTAATTTATAAATTTAATAGATGCCTTAAGAGTTCTACATTGGGAATATGATAACTGTTTGCAATTGTGGACGTATATTAGCTTTTAAACGTCTGACACACAGCCCCCCGGAATGAACGAAAGAACTAAATGACTTGAAATTAAAGCTGCAATGCTGTGGCCAAGCAAAAACATAGAAATTGACCCGTTAGTGTTTCTCTAAACAGTAGTAGGACATTTTAAATCAGTTTAGTTTAAACTAGAATATATCTGACTTCCACATTTAATTGTCTGTTACAGACAAATAAAAAAAAAAAAAAAAAATCCTGATGAAATTTGAACAGGGGAACATCTGTTCAAATGTTGGGGGGGGGAAATAAAAATGTGGGGCAGGTGAAGCATTTGAAAGCTTTTTGATAAAACCGAAAGTAGCGAAAAAAATCTATATAACTGGATATTACATAAGTGTGTTGAACTAGCCCCTATCCAGGTAATCCAACAGTAGCTCATTTTAGAAAAGCGTGCATACAGTTCAAAGGTTATGTTTGTGTACGCACCTCCAACTTTGACTCATTGGTGGCACTAAAGTGGTGCAACAGGGCATGAACGTTGGTAAATGAGTGGAGACTGTTCAGAGGAAGTTGTGTGAATTCATGAAAGAGTGTCTGGGTTGACCTCATTTAGGAGGAGGACGATTGTGGTTCGTTCAGATTATATTTGAAGTTGAAATATCAGGGTGTCATGTCTCAATTTTGGGATTCACCAAGTGTGGCAGATTAACCAGAGAGCGATCATCACAATGGACAGTAGGTATTAGGTTTTCCTGTTTGTTAGAGGCCTATATGACAATATACCTACCGTGTTTCATGGGGATCTAAAATTCCTGAAAACTTTGAATCATAACATCAATATAATTGGCTTGTAGGGGTTGTTTGGTTTACTGACTCCCTATTTACTGCAGCACAACTACATGATGTACTAATGGCACACAATTGTGGTTAAAAAAGGTGTTTGCATTTAGGAGTTATGAGCTATAATAGTGTTTTTCTGGAACAGCGTCCCCATTTGGCTCATTATGCTTCTGTTCCTTTTAACAACCGTAAACACTGAGTTTTGTTAAAATCAGAAAAGCAATTGCTGAGATACGCCCTCACGTCCGGTTTGGCGCACTTGCTGCCGCATTTGACTAGCTGTAACTGACAAACGCTATCAAAAAATCAAAAACCTGTTGGATAACTTTTGTGAAGATTGGTCTGAAGATGATCTCTGCTAAATCTGGGGAAGATTGGACCACAATTGTAGCAGGAGTAGCAAAATACAACATATCACAAATTCCAAGATGGTGAAAATTATAAACTGCCAAAAATGAAAACTGTCATGAGAAAAGTTGTTCACGCATCACAGGACACCAGTTTGATGTTTTGAGGACAATCACAGCACAGGTTATGCATGTGTGAACATCCCCATGTTTGATGATGCACTGTAGCGTCCCCGAATGGCCCAAGAAGCTGAACGTTTTACAGATTTTTACTAAAGAATCTAAGTCTCAAATGGTCACCTTCCCTTCGACTTTTGGGCATTAATTTCCACGTTTTATGATCCACCCCGCCATTTGCAGAAGCTTATTAGACACTATATTGGAGCCAGTGATTCATTAATAATTAGATATGACTAAATGTATGACTCCTGCATTGTAGATGTTTAATAAAAAAACGATGTATATAGAACCCAAGCTATGAAGTCCCTCATGAATAGACGGTGTGCACAAAACACATGAAACGTAAACGCTAATGTATAATCAGAAACATGTATATACAGGTGGGCAAAAAAGTATTTAGTCAGCTACTAGTTGTGCAAGTTCTCCCACTGAAAAAGAGGCTTGTAATTTTGTACTGGCTTTAGCAGGGGGAGACGTCTGGCACTGCAGGATTTAAGTCCCTGGCGGCGTAGTGCGTTACTGATGGTAGGCTTTGTTACTTTGGTCCCAGCTCTCTGCAGGTCATTCACTAGGTCCCCCCGTGTGGTTCTGGGATATTTGCTCAACGTTCTTGTGATCATTTTGACCCCATGGGGTGAGATCTTGCGTGGAGCCCCAGATCGAGGGAGATTATCAGTGGTCTTGTATGTCTTCCATTTCCTAATAATTGCTCCCACAGTTGATTTCTCCACACCAAGCTGCTTACCTATTGCAGATTCAGTCTTCCCAGCCTGGTGCAGGTCTACAATTTTGTTTCTTGTGTCCTTTGACAGCTCTTTGTTCTTGGCCATAGTGGAGTTTGGAGTGTGACTGTTTGAGGTTGTGGACAGGTGTCTTTTATACTGATAACAAGTTCAAACAGGTGCCATTAATACAGGTAACGAGTGGAGGACAGAAGAGCCTCTTAAAGGAGAAGTTACAGGTCTGTGAGAGCCAGAAATCTTGCTTGTTTGTAGGTGACTAAATACTTATTTTCCACCATAATTTGCATTTGCATTTTTAAATTCATTAAAAATCCTACAATGTGATTTTCTGGATTTTATTTTCTCATTTTGTCTGTCATAGTTGAAGTGTACCTGTGATGAAAATTACAGGCCTCTCTCATCTTTTTCAGTAGGAGAACTTGCACAATTGGTGGCTGACTAAATACATTTGCCCCACTGTATTAGTGCTGATGATACATGCTATTGATGATCATGACTTGTTATAGTCATGTAAAGTCGATATACTGTGTGGGTGGCTGACCCTCACTGGTCTGGGCTTACTAGTGGCCTCTGTGTATTAGTTGAAAAACGCCAGCCTTGTTCTAGTTACATTTTGGTATGTAATGCTATGATTGCTTTGTTTTTCTTTGGTCTATTCATTTTCATTTCATGCTTGTTTTATTTTTTAAATGTAACTTCAGTTGCATCATTCAAGTTAAATAGAATCCCAAAGTTGATTGGTTATTGATATCCTCAACCCCCTCTAGAAGTCACCATCTGAGTAATGTTAGCAACAGCAGTGCAGAGCCTACAGAGAAAGTGACTTGGGATGAGGGACTGGTTTTGGATTCACAGGGTGACTTTCTGAAAGTGGCTTGGGAATCAGTAAGCAGATTGACTTTAACATTAACAAAGGGATTTCTGCACACAATTACATTACAAAAATTGACCTAACAAGATTACCTTCACAATCAGGTACATCCCCGTACATCCATGTAGAATCCTGTTTTCGCAGACTTATTATGGCCAAGGATTACCTTTCAGCTAATCACTGACCATGATCTGAAAGCATTGCATGTATTTGCTCACTAATCTGTAATCAAGGTAAACAAAACAAAAAAGTTTAATTATCTAACAGCAAGTTTCATCAAGGTTTTCCTTTTTCAGTCGCCATTAGAAATGTCTGTCTAGATCCTCATCTTGCCTGTTCATGATATTCAAATGTCATTTGAATATCTTATTGGTAAATATATGTATGGATTCGTCATCTAATCTCATGTTAAATAATACGAAACAATTAACGTTTTCCAACCCGACGTAACCCGTAAATCACGTGATGCCGAAATATGGGCGTGTTTTTATAAAACTCGTGACTATTTAGTCATGTCGGTGATTCTCTGTCAGCTGCAGAGTTTCTGTGAGCGTGTGGAATAACGTCGGGATGATTTCTGTGATAAGTGTAGCTGTAGCCTGTGCATTAGTCTGCATGTGTTTTGATTTTTGCATTTCTGAAAGCTACGTTTTGGATGATGTAGTTGGATTAGGAAGGGTGTTTGACGGTATAGGAGGTTTGAGTGGTGGAGGGGTAAGCAGCTAATGCTATTTGCTTGGACCATTTCCTGGTTTAACAGTACGGTGTTTTTTAACAGATTGTAACATACATCTTATTTGTTCTTTTACTTTCTACCTTTCTACTTTTCTTGTTTTTAGGCTACTTCTCGTCTGCTTGTCAATTATGCAGAACCCTACCGCAGCCAGATCTTGGACTTCCTCTTCAAGGTTGCTAATACACCTGTTTTTATTGTGCCTTATTATTTATAATGTTTCATAACAGCCTGTAAACTCTTGCGAGATCCGTAACAATGTTTATTTGTTTCATTCATTGTCTGCCAGCCACAGTTTGGGGCTGCTTTACACATCCTAAAAGTGGAGATTGGAGGTGATGCCCAGACCACAGGTAAACATGGGGGGGAAAGCCCCAAGCACTCTCAAACCGTTCAATACTCGCTTGACTTGCCCTGGTACGTTCTCTCTGCATTTTGTCAAATCAGTAGGCTGATTGGCTGGACAGTCGGATGTGAAACACTGATTCCACGAAATGGGCATCAGTATAAGCTTGTGTTCGACAATCCCTTTGAACATTATTGATGACAGCGGAGCGATGTTTCCCCTAGATGGAACGGAACCATCTCATATGCATTATGAAAATGATGAGAACTTCTTCCGCGGTTATGAGTGGTGGCTGATGAGAGAAGCCAAGAAGAGGAACCCCAACATCACTCTCATAGGTGAGGCTGTGCACCGTGCCACTTTAGCCTCGCAACTCTATGCGTCTGATACCACTTCTGGAGATAATATTGTTGCGCTTGGCTGGCAGTGTTGCTAACCTACAGTATGTCATATGCCTTCGGAATGACTGGCGGTCTCTCTAACGATGTGCTTGTCGTGCAGGCTTGCCGTGGGCTTTCCCCGGTTGGATTGGGCGTGGGAAGAATTGGCCGTACAACTTCCCTGACATTACCGCATCCTATGTGGTGTCCTGGGTTATTGGAGCCAAGCAATACCATAACCTGGATATTGATTATGTTGGGGTGTGTTTTTAATTCCAGTTTTTTGGGAAATATTGAAATTGGAAACACGTGATATTTATTCATTTATTTAATGTATTTATTTATTTTTTGTATTGCCTTGCTGTTAATGTTTTCTGCCTTCACAGATTTGGAATGAACGAGCGTTTGACAGTAATTACATCAAGGTTGGTATTTCTGCTTGTTTGCTGTTCATATTTAGTTATGTCTGTTAGACAATATGAAACTTTAACCCAATTAACAGCCACCAACATTTGGTTTTGCTATTGCAGCCATTAGGTTACTTAGAACTATTATCGAGATGCACTGATGAGAAAATGATTGGCTGATGAAGGTAGTCGATATATATTATATAACACGGTTCCCCATGCTTTGCCATGTCTGCATGTGTACTGTGGCATGCATTAAAATGTCAAACATTCCATCATGCAAAGGTGCCTGTCTATATATTTTAATACCAAAAATAGTAGACCATATGACACATGACTTGAGCAGAATAAAAAAAAATAGGAGGATATCGGACCCCTGTTAAGATGCAAGCAACATCATTCCAAAATAATAGGACAAATCTAAAGCAATAGCCGGATTAACGATGAATACATGTTTTGCTTTAATCGTCCAATACCGGTTGTTGTACATGAAGTCATCAAATCAAATCAGCTGTTTGCGTCTGAGAGCATATCATTTGTTACTAAGGTGCTCCGAAATACATTGGATAAAGTTGGTCTAACTGGTGTGGGCATCATCGCAGCCGACGGCGACTGGGACATTTCCAAAGCCATGGATGTTGACCCATACCTCAAAGATGCTGTTGAGGTGATAGGGTAAGTGGGGGAAAACCGCTTATTGTTAAATCCGACAAAATGGCCCTTGCAATTCCGACTCGCTCCAAATCTCTCAATTTCCCCTTTTATAGTTTAGACATGCTGTGTGTTTGTTATGAAGCGACATATAAAATAATGTGCTATGATATCGTTATATCCAGATCCGATGGCAAAAGATGAGCTGACCACTCGGCAGTTTACCACCAGGGTGTTTCTAGGCTTTCGCTGTCCTGGGTTTGGCGTGTTTACTTCTGTCACGAGTTGGCAATGCCACTCAACCATCCTGGAACACTTGGCACGTCGGAGTGATGCTGTTTCATAAAGTTTTCACCCCTCTGTCATTGCCGGAAAATGCTCAAAGTTGGTGGCTGTTATTTTTCTAATGCCTAAACACTCAAGACCTGTAGATGTCTAACACCATTTTAGTCCACTCCTGTCAAATGCATTTCACTGAAATGGCTGGTCTGCCATGTTGCATTTACCCGGAGTTGATTGTATGCTTTTATCTAATATGCACAATGTAGCGTCTTATTCTCACCACACGTGGCACTGACCTGTGTTAGTGACAGGTGACTGCTGCATGTTGTCAACTGTACTGGTGTTACATACTTGGTCTCCTGTCCTCCCCCTCACTGTTGGTCACTGGGTAGCTGCTGCGGTACACTCTGGACAAGATGGGATTGGAGCGGGTCAGAATCATAGCCAGTGATAACCTCTGGGAGCCCATAACCTATTCAGTGCTTGTCGACCCAGAGCTGGCTGACGCAGTAGACGTGATAGGGTAGGAGAGTTTCTTTTGAGACCCGCTGTTCTATCTCCGAGACCCTGTCGTTATGCCTCGAAGAGACCATTGTACTTCATGTTTCTCCCATCTACTCAACCCAGTTCCCTTTGGCGTGCCGTCTGCTTGTACCTCAAGGCATGTTTGGCATATTTTTCAAGTAATTCTGTGCATTTCTCCCCTTTTGCTGTATCGCTCCATGAACATGGCGGCACAGGGCCCACTACCCAGGCACCACCACGATAGCAGAGGCCTTGAAGTCCCAGAAGAGGCTCTGGTCGTCTGAAGATTACAGCACCTTCAATGACCTGGTGGGGGGTGGATGCTGGGCTCGGATTCTCAACCAGAACTATGTCAACGGACTCATGACCTCGTAGGTTGACTGTCTTTTTACCATTTCTACAAGCAAGAACTCGTAGCAGTAAGCAGATGTGGCTAAATTAAAATGTTTTTTGAAAGTTGTATTCAAAAAGCTTCTGCATTCCTAAAATTGTGTGGTTATTTTGGGGTTGGTGCAGCTTATGACAACTAAACGACAAAGGTTTGAGTGAGCACAAAATTGTCCAATGCCTGCACATCACTTCCTGAGTAATGGTGATGCTGATTTATGAATCAAAGTTGACTTGTCAGTTTTTTTTTTTTAAGCTTCTTACTGTGCCATTGAAGAACTTTGAAATGCAGACTAATGTTTGTTTTAGTTTGGAACTCCTGCCATCACACTCCTTTTCTCTTTACAACCATAAACCACTAGGGGTCAGGTTGGTGTCGTGTGAAAGCTTGTTCTTTTGACCAGCTAGCTCATAAAATATGTTCTTGACAAGATGTCAAAGGACAATTCATGTTTACAGATTTTGTTTTTGTTAGTAGTCATGAGTTCATTCAGGTGTGTTGACTTTAATTGGCCATCGACAAACCAACCGGCTAATTCTGTTCAACAAATAAGGCTGTTCCTCGTCTTGTGACTATATCAGGTCAAGGTTAATGATATGAAAATGTGAGCGGTTGCTTCTAAGACACACCGTATACTATTATCCTACATCAAACAAACATGTTATCTTTGAATATACATCAAGTCCTCATTACTTTCTGAATTTCCCCACAAGAATGTTTCCCGTTATGTCGGATAAATTGGGGCAATGTTTTTTGAGCACTGTGATCAAGTTGAGAAGGGCAGTCTCTTAACGTCATTGGCTGGTAATTTATTGAGTGCAAGAGGCTGCAAGGCCTCAAACCGTTAAACTCAGGATTGGGACCGCACTAAAGCAGTGGCTGATCAGATCTGATGAAAGCGTATTTGGAATTTATCATCATAAGACAAACTACACACAGTTCTGGCTATATGAACCGTCAATGAGCTTGTGTTTATATTTGCATGAACCTTTTTTCTAACCATATTGACGTTAAGGTTTACCGTTCTTCGTTTCTTATGAGGCAGGTTTGCTGGGATTTCTCTCTTGCTTCCCCCGGTAACCCCAATGTGTCATGCCACAGCACATTGAACTGTGGGCAATTCCCTTAGGTGGAGTCTGCAGAAATGCAGAGTTATGAAAAGGGTGCATAAAGGGCTCAATGTTTGAGAGCCCTCGTGCACTTGACGATTTGACAGTGGGACAGCCCTAAGCCTTCACAGACTTTGCAAGAACGTGCTTCAAAGTCTCAGTCTGTGTGGACATTGAGATTTGGCTGATAATAATACATGACAATTATATAACGCTTTTCTATAGACCCAAAGACGCCTAGATGTATGCAATTCACTCTGACCTGACTTTTCTTGAAAAGGGTGACATGGTAGAATTATGACCAAATTAGGGATTGTTATTATGTTTTATCTTCACCTGAATCGACCAAAACCGCTAACTGAGTTTATAAAAGTGGTTCTAGTAAAAGGGGTAAACTGGTGGTTAATATCTTGTTTTTTGTTTCAGCACCATCTCTTGGAACCTAGTAGCCAGCTACTATGAGGACCTTCCATTTGGACGAGACGGCCTAATGACAGCAGAGGAACCCTGGACTGGGCACTATGTGGTGGAATCCCCCATCTGGGTTACAGGTAATTTACTGCATTTAAATAGTTGTCTAGCTTGTAATGGGATAGTGTCTGACTGGTAACCTGCTAATTGCCCTCAAAGGTTGTAAACCATGTAGTTAATTGAGTTCTGGTTGATTACCCCATGAAATGATCTGCATTGGCTCAGCCGTTATATTTCTATAAATTCTCTATGAAATGTATAGTTTTATTTTACATTGAATAGTTTAACTGTTAAACTATTTTTATTTTTACTTCCAAAAGTAGCATGACATTTCACCTAGAGGCATGATGCTAACTGACATGTTTATGACAGTTATACTAGCTTGGTTAACCTGTGGTAATATTTTTCGCTAGCACACACCACTCAGTTTAGCCAGCCTGGATGGACCTATCTGAAGACGGTCGGGCATCTAACACATGGTGGAAGTTATGTTGCTCTGACCGACAGACAAGGAAACCTCACTGTGGTCATAGAGACATTGGTTAGTATTATACTTCCGGTTCGGAACCCTGTGTAGTGTACATTGTGTATTACCCGAAAGGATATTCTGTTTGAGTAATGGGGTCAAATGTTAGTGAAAGGCTTAATTTTGTTTTAGATTGAACACAATTTTAGAACACTTGTCATTTTGATAAAGCATTTTATTTTCACCAGAAGACAGCATCTTTTAAGGTAACTAGTTGGGACAACAGCACAACCCACTTATACATTTTCGTTAATGAGGTCTTTACCAAGTATGCGTGTTCACCAAAACCCTTTTGAAACCTCCTAAAGCTTATGTTAAGTTTTTCTTTGTCTGTTAATCATGAATTTCTCATTTTACCTAAGCTATGTTCTCTCAGGAGCCTGTGATTCCCAGGACTTTATTTTCCGTATCAGCTCACTTCCTCAATGTGTTCTGTTGATGCAAGGACAACAATGTCCCACAGTTCTTACTAGAATAAATTCAGTGTTATACCGAACAACATGATTGTGCTGTTCAATGTTTTTTTCTGTCCTTCAGACTCATGACCATTCTGTGTGCATCAGACCTCCACTCCCAGCCTTCAGTGTTACCCCCCAAACTGTATCATTTCAACTCAACGGATCTTTTGTGAGTACTCTTGCCACCTGAGGCTGCTGTGACAGTTTATTGATGGATCTAGGCTACAATGTTTTAGTGAGTGTTATTCTGTCCTAGGCCTCGATCAAGGAACTACAGTTGTGGCAGTCTAGGTTTGACTTCAAGACAAAACAATCTGTCTTCTTCAAGAAACTGAGCCCAATAAAGGTAAAAGTCCTGTTCTGACAAATTGCTTTTTTTTACTGTTTTGTTGCCAATAATCACAAGATGGTGTTTATTCTGCTATTTTATATTTGCTTCAAGATGAGAGTTTTATTCCTCTGTTAGATTTCCAATAGTTCTGTCACCTTGACTCTCGACGTTGACGAGGTTTACACTTTAACCACTATAAACACGGGGCAGAAAGGGACGTACCCAGCTCCACCCCCTTCTGCACCCTTCCCCAAAGTTTACAAAGATGATTTTAACGTTGGTATGTAGTTCATTTAACATTTTTAAATGTCAGTGTTCGAGAACCACCAGAAAAGTGTTTATGCAGTTTCAAATGATTATGCAAATGCTTTCTTGCTGGTTCTTCCTACCTCTGCAGCCAACCCTTCCTTCTCCGAGGCCCCGTACTTTGCAGATCAGACGGGGGTGTTTGAGTACTATACCAACCTGACGGACCCTGGTCCCCATGTCTTCACCCTGCGCCAAGTGGTCACACAGATGCCCATTACCTGGGCAACGGACGCCGACCAGACCATCAGCGTCATTGGAGATTATACATGGTAACCGGGCAGGGGTCCAGGCCTTGTAGGTGTCTACTCGTAGTAATTGCTTCACCTAATCCAAACTTGGCATATGGTGTCATAAAGTAGTTCCAAAGAAAATAAACAATTATTTACTGTCCCGACAATTACAAAGGTCCCTGTATAAGCTATGGTAATTACATTCTGATATTTCCCTGGAAAGGAAAACAAATCTTAAAAGGTCCTTTGACTGTATGTATTGTGTTTATGTATATATTGTATACCGAATGTTTCCAGGCAGAACTTGACTGTGACATGTGACGTCTTCATGGAGACTGTGCTGACTGGAGGAGTGTTTATCGCGGTCCGGGTGGATCGAGGAGGGGAGGCTGTGCGTGGCGCCAAGGGAGTCTTCTTCTGGGTTTTTGCAGATGGATCCTACAGGGTCACCAATGACCTTGGTTAGTAACCAACTCATAGTCATCACGGCCCGTTTGCGGTTTAAGCCAAATTCCAGAAGGAAAAAAAAAAAGCCTCTCCCATGAAGTAAATGAATCCTCCTCCTGCATTGCGCAGCAGCGTTACGGCGCTGTCATTACAAGCCGGGTGTATTCTGAGGCGCTGCCATATTTACTGTGCACGTTTTCCCAGAACTGTCTGGGTTAGGAGAGTGGTAAAGTCGGCGCAGGGTTTCCTGTCATGTCGTGCTCTAGTGACCCCTTGTGGTTGTTCAGGCATCAGGCAGCAATGGTCTTGTGAACAAATTAGGGCACCCAATTAAATATTTAGTTTATTTTTTAAAGAAATATGGACACATCATTATTTGTTCTTCTTTCAAACTATCTATAGAGAACATTTTTGGAACAATAATTTAACAAAAGATTCATTTCCTACCGAGGAAAATGTTAAGACACTTTGCCCTAATGGCTATTATTGCCCCCCTTTTGGCTGAAATAACCCCAATAAAAGTATTCCTATAACGGTCTACCAGTCTCTGACATCAACTGGGAGAGTTTTCACCCAATCCTCCATGCAGAATGTTTTCAACTGTGTGATGTTTGAGGGGTTTGAAATCACTGCTCTATCTCAATAGGATTAAGATACGGGCTTTGACTCAGCCATTCCAGAACTCTCCATTTCTTTCTTTTGAGACGTTCCTTGGTGGATTTACTGGATTGTTTTCTAATGTTCATAGTGGATTCTAGTGCATTTCGGTACAATTATCTCTCAATGTTTTTAAAATGATCTAATGTCCATATGTTGAAAAAGACACAGGTTTTCATGAGGTGTCCTTCCTTCTTCACAAGACTTTAAATGTGGTAGTTGTCCTGTTCATGCTGCTTTGGCCATGACTTACTGGTTGAATAATGAATGTGACAAAAAGCTAAATCGCTGGACGTCAGTGTTCATACCGGAGTTTTAAACATGCCTGCTTATTATTAATTTATGTTAATTCAGACTTATGTTTTTGCTCCGCAGTTGGCAGGACTGTTTTGGCAAAGGGTCTATATGGAACGAGAGCATACAGCTGGTACACATTGTCCATTACAGTCCAGGTAAAGTTCAGTCACTAACATCTGGTACCAGGGAAACTTGATCCTCCCCGTTGTTAGATATTTAATTAACCTTGTTAGGTTAAATGTCAGTTGTTTTTTGCAGATACATACTCCTGCACTTAAGCCTTTTCACACTAGGCCCAATTTCATGTGTGCATGCGTGTATAAAGCCAGATATACACTCACTGGACACTTTAGGGTACAGGTGTGTAGTCTGGCTTAGGACCTTCTTTTGCCCCTATCCGTTATAAGGTTTGATGTGTGTTCATAAATCCACTTCTGCATGCCACGGTTGTAAAGTGGAATTATTTGACTGGCCTTTCTGTCAGCTTGAACAAGTCTGGGTATTCTCCACTGAACTTGCTCATTAACAATGTTTTTGCACACCAAGCTGCTTGGTGCGTTTTGTTTACTGCACATTTACTGTGAACTCTAGAGACGCGCGTGTGAGATTCCAGGTCAGCTGTTTCTGAGATGTTGGAACCACCATGGCATGATCAATAATGGCACGGTCCAAATCACTTCCCCATATGTTTGGTCTAACAGCAACTGAATCGCTTGATCATGTCTGCATGCTTTATGTTGATGTAGCCACTTGATTCGCTGTTTGGCTCTGCGTTATCGAGCTGATAAAGTGGCCGGTAAGTGTAATATGGGTGTGTTTTTATGGTTGTTTGATATGCTAAATATAAATAATTGTTTTCAGGGGCAATATGCTACTGGGAAGGTGAATGGAGCTCCACTATGGAAGATTGATGTAGTGCTGGCACAAAATAATGGTTGGGCTGCCATTGGAACAAACTCTTTTGAACTGGCACAGTTTGACAACTTTGCTGTGGAGGTCAACTAATGTGTGTTTGTGTAGTGAATAATTGACCAATGTGTATTGGCGCATACACACAATTGGCTGTTTACACAGGCAGACTCCATCTGAAGTAGAATATCACAAATGATTGGTATCAGAAATTCCTGTCTAAACAAGCCATTACTGATATGTGGGTTTGTGTCTATTTATACAAATCTGAATGAGTGGATTTTCTCTAATGCTCTTTCAAAAGGGAATAACAGATTGTGTTATTTGTTTGTAGTTTAGATTGTGATAAAGGCTATTGGCTTTCTAAATAATTGCACTTTCTGTGATTGTAAAGTATGGCAATGTTTTCAATAAAGATCATGTTAATCGTGTTTTTGTCTTTTATTTTGTTCATTCCTGTCCTCATCAGTGGTAGACTAGACTAAGTTAAAGAGCGAGGCAAATGAAGCTGTTTTCAGGCCGCTTAATTTCATGGAACTAGGTTTTGTTGGATAACGACAGTGCGTAGGAACAATACCCCTGGCTAGAAACCCGCACTTGTTGCTTGGTAACCGAGACTCACAGACAACAACTGATCGCAGGATGGCTGAGAAAGTTCATCGCACCAAGCGTGTTTTTATAAACACCCTCGACTCGTATGCATCAAAATGTATCGGCCAGGTTGGTCTTTACATTAAAAGCTTATACTTTTCAGCAACATATTTCTATCATGAACGTGTCAATGGAAGCGGATTGTCAGACGAAGTTAGCTATCCTAGCTAGTTATTACTGTGTTGTCTGAAAGAGCATTAGCTAGTTAAGACTGCGCACCCTGTTACGACAACATATTTAACGTTATATAGCCCATCTTTTATATTGTGCGTTTACGATTGTGGTCGACAATATAGACCGGGTCGGATGCGATTGTCCAGCCTTTTTCTAAATGCACCTTTCTCGGTGGAGTTCTTGTCCACGTGTGTAGTGGGAGCATCCCTGGTGAGGAGTGGTGAGCAAGAGGTGGAGGAATACGATATGCTGTCCCAAGAGCAACATGTAAATGGGGGAACCTTTCAAATTGTTGGAACGTGTGCTAACATACGCGACGCAGGAAGCCCAAGTTATGTGTTGGAGGAATATTTTGTGAGTAGCATGTGTAGTAAAATGGCCTTTCAGGTTCTCTGCATCTTATCAATGCTGAAGTGTCATCTTAACAAGTAATTTGTTAAAATGCTTTTAGCAACTGAAAAGGGAAGATCTCCTGGAGTGCCTGATGGAGTGTGATATAATTATATATAACATCACGGAGCGTGCTGACCAGATTGAAGAGGCCTCTTGGGCAATCTCAGGTAGGCATGGTATAACATTAAGTATATATAACACGCGCGCGCATCTTCTGAATCTCTGTGTTTATCTGGGAATCAAAGAGAATTGCATATTACATTTTATGTACTGCGTTCCTGTAGAATAAATCCTAGTTTATCGTAAACGTTTTGTGTCCAGCCATTCATGCGCAGATGGCCAGGTTTAGTCAGCCGAAGACGTTCATCCTTGTATCGACCGTTATGACCTGGGCACTCAGCAAGCCTGTTGATCCGGTGAGTGGGCCAGGGGATTAGCCGGAATAAGTTGACGTGCTCTTGACTTTTGTGACCACTTGCCACACCCGATCCGTTAGGGTTGCAGCTAAGATGTCGGGTCGATCATTGTTTCACTGGCGTGATTTGTTTCAACCATGCTTTGTTTTAATAATTTACCTTTTTATCAGAATGACTCTGAGATTCCATTCACCGAGGAAGATTACAGGAGGAGACGAGCCCACCCCAGCTTCAAAGAGCACATGAAAGTTGAAAAGGTTGTGGTGAAAATGGGGAAAATGGTTAGTGTGCGTATTTATTGTCAGTTTGTGACATTGACATTGCAGAGGCTTTACAGTCCCAATGCATGGGTATGGGATGAAATACCTCCACAAACATGTTCTCCAACGTGCTTTAACCTGCTTTTCTGTTCTGCTATAGAACACTTTGCTGTTCTCCACATATGTAGTGGCCTCTGGAGTTCAGTATGGAATGGGGGAGCAATTATTCCACTATTTCTTCAAGGTACATCATAATATTTAAACATGATTGTAACCTAATGTATAGTTATATAAGGGATCATTTATTGTATATTGTAACCATATTGAAACCATGTGGTTTCTTTTTCGTCAGACATCTTGGTTGGGAGATGTGCCCAAAGTCCCCATCTTTGGAGAAGGCACCAATATCATTCCTACTATTCACATCATGGACCTTGCAGGGTGAGTATTATTTTAGTTTTCCTAAACAATAAGGAATAGTCCCGTCTTAAAGCAAAAGCTACATCATGTGCCTATTGACCGCTTCTCTCTTTAAGCGTAATACAAAATGTGATAGACCACAAGCCCAAACAACACTACTTAGTGGCCGTGGATGATTCTAAGAATACCATCGGGAATATCATTAAGGTATGTAAAGGCATTTATTTCATGTTTTTTCATTTGGAATGATGGCATTAAATATGACGGTACTTTCATCATGTTTTATCATTTGGAATGATGGCATTAAATATGACGGTACTTTCATCTCCAGACAATAACCCATGTTTTGGGGCCAGGAAAGACCCAGAGGGTGCCCAGTGAAGAGGCTTTTCTCAGTCGGGACCTGAGCGTATGTACAGCGATGAAACCTAATTCATAAAAAGTTAGGAGTTAATGCGTACTTCACATCGGTCATCAAATGGCATCAGCCCATCCGTCTACCAAAATGTAGAACACCTTTCTATAAATGCTGATTTTGGCCCAACACTACTGCGTAAATGCTCTACACACGTACCTTAACTATGGAATGAAACAGTGCCGGTGGGAACGTTGTTTCTAGTTAACGGTAGATTTCAGCTAGATTGTTTTAACAGCCTCCCAGTAACCAGTCTGGTTAGCCATTATTTGTTAGTGTATGAAAGGGATCATTTATAAATACACTGGCGGTGATTGTGCCAGGTATTATTTCGTCATCATCATCTGCAGAACTCATTGCACTAAATCACGTAAGTCACGGCAGTACACCAACTGCCTTATTAAAACACGAAGACTATTTTTAGTTTTTGAGCATGACAGTTTGACATTAGGCAATGCAACTGGTAACATTTTCTAATGTTATAATTACAGTATTATCAGCCAAACTACTTTTTTGAGCTATTCTCCTGTGAGGGTTTGGGAGTTTTTAGACAGGTCAGTGCAAACATGCATCAGCGTCCATCAGGCATTATGTTTCACGTGTTAGTTTCACGTAAAATCGCTTAGAAAAAGGTTTAGATGGTGTCTAGACCACTGCCACGGTCCGCGGTGTAAAACGGTGTAGCATCTTTACTCACAAAGCACAAAATAAATTGGGCCTTTTTTCAGCAAATGGACATTGATGCTCTGTTTGTCAACCTTCGGATTGAGGCCGCCTACCTTAAAGAAAACTTCAACATCCACTGGGCGTGTGAGTCAGGTCTCGTAGACAACATTGACCGAGTTGTGGAGGAATATAAGCAAACCAGGGGCCTGCTGGTAAGTTAATTAGCAGTTGTAGGAGTCTAGCAGCCTACAATGTCATTTGAATGAGAGATAACTCATTAATATGTTAATATGATATGTTAATATGACAGAGCATTTGTTTTAGATTCAGTATCTAATATATCCTTTTAAATCAATCAATCAAGTTTATTCATATAGCACAATTCATACATGGATGCAATTCAATGTGTTTTACAAGACAAGACATTAAAAGAGAAATAAAAAGAGAAATGAAAAAACATTAAAAGAATTAAAAGAGCAATACAATTTTATAACTAACAGTCTATCTACAACTTGTATTAGAACAGACATGGATCCTTTTAACATGTAAAAAAATACAGAATAAAGGAAAATTAAGAAGGATTTTAAAAAAGTAATGAAAAAGTCTGGTATAGGGTTATTGTTGATATTGTTGTTTATCATTCCCGATAAATATTGCTGCCTAGCCTTGCGTAACTCATAATTGAAGCTACCAAGGCTTTGTTTATGGATGTCATAATCGATTTGAAGTTTAGTTTTTCTCCACTTATGTTCCGTTTTCCTACATTCTCTTTTCAGGGCAGTTATCGCTACCTTGTTTCTCCAAGGTGCTTTCTGTTTGCTCTGAGTTTTCTTTACCTTTATTGATTCAACATGAGCCATGACATTCAATATTTTGGCGTTAAAGTCATCCAGGAGTTCATCAACTGACTCTGCACTTAATGTTGGCAAGATAGCTATGGCCTCCATAAACTGAGCATTGGTGCTCTCATTGATGTACCTTTTCCTAACCAAAACAGAGTTTACTTGAACTTCCGGGGTGATCAGTGCTTCAAAAAACACACAGAAATGATCAGACATTGCCATGTCTTTAACCATGACAGAGGGAATTTCAAGCCCTTTTGAGATAACCAAATCAAGAATGTGGCCACGAGTGTGTGTACGTTCTTTCACCTGTTGAGTGAGATCAGAAGTGTCAAGTAGTGCAGAAAGATCTTTGGCATGTTTGTCGGTACCATTATCTAGGTGGATGTTAAAATCCCTGGTTATAATAAACCAGTTATAATCAACGGATATGACAGAAAGTAGTTCAGCAAAATCATCCATGAATTTTGCCGAGTATCGTGGAGGTCTGTAAATGGTTAAAAACAAGATTTTAGGAGCACCCTGCAGTGTGAAACAGAGGTATTCAAAATAAATCAAATTACCAAGCGGACTATCTTTGCATTGGAATGCATCTTTGAATAGGGCAGCCCCTCCGCCTCCTTTCCTACCATTTCGACATGTATTCATATAGCCATATTCTTCAGGGGCTTTCTCATTGAGAACAGTAGCACTACAGTCTTCAGTTAGCCACGTTTCAGTGAGAAACATGAAATCCAGCTTGTAGGAACTTATAATGTCATTTACCAAGAATGATTTGTTTGCGAGGGATCTGATATTAAGTAAGGCCATCTTAATAGGGATAATAGGGGGTCCTGGACTAGTAAATTGGCACTTTATAGATATACAATTGCTAGTTTTACAATAGCAGGGACCCAATGCACATCAATGTCTAAGTATTCGTTTTAGGGGGGGGGGGGGGGGGGGGGGGGGGGGGGGGGGGGGGGGGGGGGGGGGGGGGGGGGGGGGGGGCGGAGTTGGACATAGGGGAGTGTGAGCAATAATCTTGTTGGGTAAGACTGGCTCCCTGATAGGTTTGTGTGATGGTGGCAGTGGAGTGGGTGGAGGTGGAGGAGCGGAGTGTAGTGGAGGTGGAGAAGATGGTGGAGGGGGAGCAGAGTGTAGTGGAGGTGGAGAGGATGAGAGTGGTGGA
>JACXGK010005594.1:0-32390 GCA_016801125.1 Novumbra hubbsi | reverse complement strand
CCGCAGTCGACACCTTGTCCCCGTGAGAAGAGTGTTAATAGGACCGCAGTCGACACCTTGTCCCCGTGAGAAGAGTGTTAATAGGACCGCAGTCGACACCTTGTCCCCGTGAGAAGAGTGTTAATAGGACCGCAGTCGACACCTTGTCCCCGTGAGAAGAGTGTTAATAGGACCGCAGTCGACACCTTGTCCCCGTGAGTAAAAGCAGAATAGAGGTACGCTGTCGGAAAGCGTAAAAGGAGGAGATCTACAGTCAATCTACTGTGGGGTTTCATAGGGAAGGTAGAACAGGAACCCGTCAACCAGGAGGCACAATACCCAGGAGCAATGTCCCGATGTGGGGCGAAGCCGCCAGAAGACACAGGACAAGGGGGACCCATGTGGGGGCTCCTCCGGGTGACACCGGGGGGGTCTGGGACTCGCCGGGCCCCCACTGAAGCGTGAGTGGGGGGGCATGCGGGAGAGACAGCACCGCATGAAAGGAGGAGTGTCGGTTTAATTCCCAGTCCGACACACACACACACACACATCTATAAGCCCGAAAACAAGTCCAAAGCAGACATTTCATGAAATAGCCCTTAGAAAGAGGATGGATGAATATAAAGATACAAAACCAAATAACAGAGTGGAAGACTAAATGAAACCTCAGGGCAAAAAGGAAGGAACCATGGAATACTGACCCCGGAGAAGTGTTGAGAGGAGGAAGGTTAAAGAGATCCAGGATGAACCCAAATGAAAGACCCAAGGAAAGACGGCCCGGACCCAGAATGTCCATCAAATACCTTGGCAGTCTGTTTTGGAGACTCCTTGACCTTTGGTGCTGCCACGTTGCCCTCCCCGGGGCGGGGCGCAGATTTAGCAGGACCCGAGGGAGACGTCTGAAGTCAAGAGGACGTGAATGTGAACTGAAGGTGTACAACGCCAAGCAGGTTCAACGTGAAGACAACCAGTCCGTACAAATCAGTCAATGCGATCCAACGAGCATGAGGCTTCAGTGGAAGTACACGGTGCTAGAGACAGGGGGCCCTGCAGTCACGGTGCTAGAGACAGTGGGCCCTGCAGTGCCGGTGCTAGAGACAGTGGGCCCTGCAGTGCCGGTGCTAGAGACAGTGGGCCCTGCAGTGCCGGTGCTAGAGACAGTGGGCCCTGCAGTGCCGGTGCTAGAGACAGTGGGCCCTGCAGTCACGGTGCTAGAGACAGTGGGCCCTGCAGTCACGGTGCTAGAGACAGTGGGCCCTGCAGTCACGGTGCTAGAGACAGTGGGCCCTGCAGTGCCGGTGCTAGAGACAGTGGGCCCTGCAGTCACGGTGCTAGAGACAGTGGGCCCTGCAGTGCCGGTGCTAGAGACAGTGGGCCCTGCAGTCACGGTGCTAGAGACAGTGGGCCCTGCAGTCACGGTGCTAGAGACAGTGGGCCCTGCAGTCACGGTGCTAGAGACAGTGGGCCCTGCAGTGCCGGTGCTAGAGACAGTGGGCCCCACAGGAATCCCGTAGAGTCTACCTCGGCGCCTTTGACCGTTCCCTTCAGGTTCGTCCCCGTTGTGGCACCACCTCCACCCGTTGTGGCACCACCTCCACCCGTTGTGGCACCAACTCCACCCGCTGTGGCACCAACTCCACCCGCTGTGGCACCACCTCCCGTGGCACCGGTCATTGTGACGGATGTCGTCCCGGGCGTCGATGCCATGGTCGTGGCGACAGATGCACTCTGTAACGCAACGCGAATTGTGATGTTGTCTCTCGATAAATCGATAAGTCGATAAATCGTGACACTGCTCCTCCTGTGTCTGCAGATGCCTCCACCTGTAAAACCCCACCGCCTGAGAAAGTCCACCGGTTCTGTAAACCCGAGAGTGTCAACTATCTGCCAAAACACCTAAACGCACATGGGCACAAACACGTGGCAATCTTTGCACGTGCTTTGATTATATCTTATTTATTTAAAAGAAGGTCCTTCCCTTGACCCGGGGGCACACTGAACCCTGCACCAACAACGTTGCCCATTCATCCAACGAAACAGTGGTTCAATCTAAAGGCCCGTGAAATATTGGGCAGGAGACCAGATAAGAAAGATGATGACTGGAGGCGTTCTCTGGCGCCTGGCGTGTTCCTTGGAGAGAGAGGCCAAAGAGAAAAGACTGCTACGGTTTGACTGGACACTTCTCACTTGAGTAAGGAACCCTTTGTGGGTTGGTCTCAATAACAGAGCCAGCGAATACAACCCATTTCTTAAACCAGAACAAACGCCCAGTGCCAACGATCCAGTCAACCCACGTACAACGCTGTACTCCGTGTTTTATCGCAATAAAGCCGATCACATAATAACACCATCACTTAAGACATTACTAAAATTCAAATACATTAAAAGAAGGGAGGGGAATTTGAGGAAGAGAGGGCCTTTCCTTTGTCCTGAAATAATACCACATAGGGGGCCAAACCAAGCAACATTTGGCCAGCGCTGTTGAAACAGGAAAGACACGAACAATACTAAACGTCGCCCAAATAATGGGTCACAGACTGGAAGCCATACTGAAAACACGTACACAGACCCAAAAGAACCAGGCTGCAGGACTGGCTAAAGGAAGCGGAAGAAGAAGTGTGTTACCTCAAACTGTGTTGGATTCACGGCGACCTGAGCCACGGAAGTGGGCGTGTGCTGTCTAGGCTGAGACTGGAAACAGAGAGAAAGAGAGAAAGTAAAAAAAACTGACAATATACAAAAGAATATCCACGTACATGTGTGTGTACATATATATTTATATTTTTGTCTGAGTCACTTACCATAATATGCCTTACAATATAAAAGTATAATATTTTCAAGCCGAAATTATTCTAACAAAACGCTCCATGCTGTTCAAATGTATGTAAAACAGTATCATTTTCAGAAACCCAATATTGGACATGACACGGGAGATGAACCTCTACAATCAATCCTGTTCCACTGGTAAAATGGCAACTATTCAAGTAGATATGTTCAATAGTTGTTATCAAAACGATTGTTTTATTGGTAGTAACATTTATCCAAAACGTCTGGCTTCTGCAGTTATAAGTTGCACAACTTCGTGTTGGGCATCTTGAGTAATATCCCTTGCAACCTCCAGACATTTTGTTGCAAACTGGATTGAAAAACAAGTGATTTAAATGCTAAATGCTGATTGGTTCATAACCGTGGTATGTGAGATGTCATACCACCAGTATGACATGACATCACCCTTTAGTGCTCTAAACAGTTCTTAAGAGCAACAAGGAATCTCAGGATTTTGTGATATATTGCCATTGCGTAGTCCCTAAGAACAGCTCTTAGCCATGTTATATTGGCCATAAACCACACCACCTTGTGCCTTATAACTTACATAGACACTGAAATGTGGGCCCAGTAACCAAGAGGCAACTTGGCCAGCTCATATGTTGTTATGATTATTGCCTAAAATATGACAACGTTTTAAAATCATTGCTGAAACCGACACTTTTGATGCCACCAGGCAAAGTGTAATTTCACGTTAGAACCTTGTTTCTATCTGTATTTTACTATTTGTTCAGAGAGAAATAGGGTTATGATGTATGTATAGTATATTCACGGCTTTGCTATGTTATAGACAAACAATAAGCTATGATCGCAAAGTAAAAACAATTAAAAAATATATAATAATCTCATGTACAGTATTGAGTATTTAGCCCTGTGCCATGACACTGCGAATTGAGCTCAGATTGTTATTATTCTACTATCACACTGTAGAAGAACACTAGAAATAATCAGTAATAGCCCTAGAGTCTTGCACTCATGAATATTTATACTGCAATTATAAGGAACAAACTAATAAACAGTGCTAAAGAAATAAAAGTGTGTGCAAGTGTGGCACCATACCGCAGAGGACCAACCAGTCCGGCCAGTTCAGAACAACTAACGTGTTACACAAAAATAGGAGACAGACAGTCTGTGGCAAAGAGGTTAACGTCTTATAAATTACCACAGTACAACACTATTCTACAGCAGTGCAGGCATACCTTTTCTGTTAATACTTGAATATGATCTGTTCTACTGCTGCTCAAACTTGTATCTTTACCTAGTATATTTCCATTGGGATGATAGAGGGATGACAGAGGGATGACAGGGGCTGAGACCCGGTTGCAGGCTGGGCAAAGCGGAGTTTGGCATCAACCACATTAAAATACATTGGACAGGCATCCTTATCTACTCCCATCCCTGAGGGAATCCGCTAACCAGCCTCCCGGTGACGACGGAGGAACCTCAAAGGAGGCAAGGAAGGGAAGATGCACCTGACAGACGGGTGGGATGGAAGACCTGACAGACGGGTGGGATGGAAGACCTGACAGACGGGTGGGATGGAAGACCTGACAGACGGGTGGGATGGAAGACCTGACAGACGGGTGGGATGGAAGAGCTGACAGACGGGTGGGATGGAAGAGCTGACAGACGGGTGGGATGGAAGAGCTGACAGACGGGTGGGATAGAAGACCTGACAGACGGGTGGGATAGAAGACCTGACAGACGGGTGGGATAGAAGACCTGACAGACGGGTGGGATAGAAGACCTGACAGACGGGTGGGATGGAAGACCTGACAGACGGGTGGGATGGAAGACCTGACAGACGGGTGGGATGGAAGACCGCGGCCACCGGGGCAGACAGAGGGCCAAAGACAAACTACAGAGTACAGAAAGCCAGTTAGACCAGTCCTCAACAGAAACACACCCTCATTATCTTTCTTATCCTGTCAGGGCCACTCGGGCTGCTCATTGCCCTAGAGCAAGACATCTGATTGGTTCCATCATGGAGGGGAGGGGACTTTGGTCAGCTTATTGCCCCAGGGAGGGGAGCAGCAGAGCAAGACATCTGATTGGCTAGATGCACGAAGCAGAACAGAGCGGCCCGGACAGGATAAAAAACGCTGAAAATGTCTTTCCTGAGGGCATTTTCCTTTTAAAGAGCATAAATAGTGCTTCAAAGATATAGGGGCCGTGGTTATGCCCAGGATTTGGAGAAATATTTGTTGGTGCCAGGCAACCAGATTCTGCTGGTAAATGGAAAAAAGATACGTAGTTATGACCATCCTGACTGGCTTATCATTTGGCAAGCAAATAAGTAAAAAGTAGTGTTTTGTGTGTCTATCGAGAAGTAGGCAACTATATTCATAGACCTTTAAATAATGCTTTTGGTTTGACCCAAGCTATGAAAATGTTACCCTAGTTCACTTGTAGCCTTGTCATGTCAAAACCCAAGGTCTCAAACCCAAGGTCTCAAACCCAGCTGTCTTCTCTGTCTTTCAACCAACAGCACGCGGCACAGGAAGTGGTTTCCATGTGCAAACAAACTGCGCTTGTCATTTTCTTCTTGTTTTGGCATTTATGGTTTTGTTTGATAGAGACAAATGGGTGAAGAGAGTTCAGTGAATTTTGATTGATTGAGACAAATGGGTGAAGAGAGTTCAGTGAGTTTTGTTTGATAGAGACAAATGGGTAAAGAAGGTTCAGTGAGTTGTGCAGATGAAGGTTCATTTTGGCTTGTTGAAGCAGTACATTCACACTGGAGTCAGTAAGTTATTTTAAACTGCTGGATTATCTTAGATCACCACTTCTCATTTTTAACTACACACAAACCCTGTCAATGAATCACAGAGACCTCAACACACAGTGCCCCTCAGCAAATCACATTGACCCAAACAATGCCCCTCCGCAAATCACATTGACCCAAACAATGCCCCTCAGCGAATCACAGACCCAAACCACACCCCTCAGGTCTTTCCTGCATATTGTATGCTATTGCTGGTTAGTCTTTCCAACAGAAAAGCATAAAAAACACATTTTAGCACAAAAACTCACAGCCAGCTGAGCTCTAAAATAACGTAATAATGTACACGCCAGTCCGTGATTCAAAGTAAAAGGAAAGACCAGTTGGAGCAATTCAATGGCAACAGAAAGATGCAGAAATGGAGAACGTCATAGAAATATACATAAGTGGGGCCTTTTTCTTCTACAGAAAGTAGTAACACATTTACTTGAGTAACAAACCAATCCTGTAAAACAATAACGGCACAATTGGTAAAGAAGTATTTTATTAAACCAATAAGTGGTCATTGTTATGAATGAGCAGTGGTCAGTGTTGAATTGCATTTTTATTTGATTTTAATCAGTTAATCAGCATTTGCTACACAACAGTAACGATGAAGAGAATTGAAGCTCAGTTATCAGAGCATTTTCTAGCAGGGGGTACTAACTGCTGACTAACCAGTTGGCTGTTGGAGAACGTGCTCCTGATCTGCCAATGAAGGAGTCTCTGGAACGGAACGCATTTACCTGATTAGCTGATGTCAGGCCAATGTGTGATAACTTCTGACCAATGACATCTCATTCACATTCCTCAGGCAGTGACTTTAGGAATGGGATTGGACGTCTGGTCTTAGTTTTTCTCCACCATTCAGGGACAGATTTACACCTTAGCATAGTTGACATTAGCCTGATACAGGTTTATCCTGAAAACCACATGCTGTGTTTGGTGGTCGACCACAGAAACCAGCAACCACAACTGGTCAACAACCATGACCGGTCACCACGCCAACAACCCTGAATAGTCCTAACAACAAGGCATGTAATAGGGCAACAAAAAGTGGGTTCACTAGGACCCTGTGCCCTTCACAAACATAGACCCCAGAAGGGTGGTAAACGGCAACAAGGTCAAGGTTCAAAGGAACCCACACCATTCCATTTACTGGTCCAAAGGTCCCATAACATCAGATTAACAAAATTCACTTAGTGGTGAAATTACAACCAGGTTGTTTTGTTGTACCAACAGGATACCTAAAATGTATGAAATCAGTTGCTCTGGAGTCTTCTAAATGACTAAAACGTACAATGTAATGTCTAACATTTAGCGGCCTGCTCACCAAAGACTAGGGAAATATCTGTGGGCTTCCGTACTGGGGTGGTTCCCTGTTCCAACTTGCACAGGGACTGTACCAATTAAACATGTTTGTTCAAGACCGAATCAAATGGCAGAGTTGGATGCAATGGACAGTTGTCTAAATGTCAGCAGCGTCAGTGCAACGAGGGTACGTTGCCAAAACAAATACGGACCAATTGCTGAGTTGCAAAACATGAATAGTAATAAGTGATGAGCAAACCAAACACTATTCCGACTACACAAAGACACGATCCTGGCTAGTTAAACAGTACCGAAACACTATTGCTGATTAAAAGTCCAACTCTGCGACAAGTACATTAATCCACAGCCGTAGAAGACGTGGTCTATTTTGCTTACCGAATTCTAACCAATAGTATCTGTGTTTGTATATCTATACCCGCATTCCGCAGGCAAAGGTTATGTGGACGTAAACATGTGGACAAAGGCTTTTTCTTCCATGTCACCGTTAACAGGTTCCCACGCAATTAATCAGCTCCAGTTTTACTATCCTTGTGTGGGAGGTTTTGGGCCCTGCAAGTTTAGTAGAACAGGAACCAGCACACACACACACACACACAGTACAAAACAGCGAAAAGCAAGGGGCTACAGTTACCGTAGCAACCACTGAACAACACACCAACACATTTCCAGCTGACAACTAGACACCAACAACAGCGTGACAGTGATGCCGGTTCTGTAACGCGAAGGGGGCTCCCGGCACCTGCGGCCCAAACCGGTCTCTGGCCCGAAATTGACATGCGAGCTGTTTTCAAGAGCTGGTAACCCCCAGAACCATTTCCTGTCCAGAACCGCCAGCACAAAGACGTATGACGCGGCACTCTATTCAGAGCCTTCCAAGCCACAACCCCAGAGGGGTGTAAATCTTGTCTTTGGTTCACCCGGCTATGCCGTGAAAAGGGATGACTAACGCACAGCCCCACCCCCAAAGCCAGCGACAGACGTGATGTAGGGCTGGGTTTAGCAACACAGCTAGGTGCTACATCTGACTTGCCGGGGAGATGGCAAAGTTGGGGCGCAGAGAACACAATCGGTAAGAAATCTACCCCGGGGAACTTCACGGCTGACCCCCGACCCTGAGCGCAACACAGCCGGCCGATACACCGACACTACCGATAACGATAGTACGCGATACTGACCCGACTGAAGTATTCGGGGAGACTATCGTGCCTTGTAGTGTCATGTCGAAGTTCTACTGGCGTCAGAGTAATGCTACAGTAAATTGTAGGATGGCCGCATTAGATTTTAAAATAGATGTCAATGACCGGAATGCACCATTTGGCTTTTAAGGTGTCCTTTACTTAAGAGTAAAGAGGCTCAACTGCGATAATTTAATTGAATCACAAAGTCAGAATTGGTGTGTATAAAAGCAGGCCCCTGGCCTCCTACTGACGTGTATAAATATTTGTATATTCCCCTTGGTGCAGTACAGCTGTGTAGAGCTTTTCTTGATAGCTTCCTCCTTCACATTACATGTAAACATCAGGAGACCCACGGTCCTGACTGACACATATCTGTTTGAGAAGATAAGTCATAACGTCACTCACCACAACACTCTGTCAACGGCAACACGTCTACAATCTGCCAAAACCCTCAAACTAAATAGATCGCCCCAAGACAGGAAACCACAAAACACACACATTAAAAAGCTGTATGTTCAGCTGCATACATACCATAGATTTAAGTGTAATAGTATCCTGATAGTCCAACACGGTCCAAAGGCAAGGCTACCTTAGATTGCTTTTGGGGAAAGTATTAATGTCCAATACACAAACTAACTCGCAAACACGCACACACACACTACAGACGAAAGCTCTGCTCCTCCCACTAGGACAGAAGAGTACTGTTTAAGCCCCTCCCCTTTCCCAATAAGGAAGTGACGTTGCATAGACCTGATTCGTCAGATGGGTCACTGTGCCCTCCCTTCTCAAGGCGATTCACGAAAAGAAAAAAGAAAAACAAGGACAGCTAGATTCCATTAGGGAGGGAAAGTTTGGGCTGGGTCTCCTGACGATGTGTGTGTGTGGTGTGTGTGTGTGTGTGTGTGTGGGTGGGTGGGTGGGTGTTTGAGAGACTTCTGTAGGGAGCAGCTTGATAAAACCTAAACCTCAAATCCTGAACATATTTAAATAATTCATAGAAATAAAGTATGCCACAAAATAATAGTAATAATAATTATGTGTCATTTTAATGAGACTTTCGTCCAGAAGCTACACTTACAACGTCCCGAGCACCGTGTCCTGCCAGATGAGCATGACTAGGTCTTATGAGAAACAGAGCTGACGTATACAGAGAAGGGTGTAGCTGAGGCAGGCAGGGCCAGGGTGGCATTGCTGCAAGAACTGTCTGGGTGTGTCTGACACACTCACTGCTTAGGAATCTGAGCAGCAAAGCCCCTCAAAAAACCTAGAGAGAGAGAGAGGAAGAAATAGAGAGAAATAATTGGTGAAAAGAAAAAGAGACGCACATAAAGACCAACATAACAATAAAGCAAACCAGAGGAACAATGAAGGAATGATAGACGAGAGAGAAAAACAAGCATACTCCAGCAAAAACCACACCCTTTTACAGAGCGAAGCCAGGAAAGAAAGAGCAAAGCCAGGGGTAGAGGGAGAGAGAGAGAAAGAATGAGTATAAATGTTGACGAGGAATAGAAAGGGAAGAAAACAGAATGCAGGCAAGGGTGGATCGGGGGGCAAGAAAGGAAATTAGAGAAAATATTTGGGCACAAGTACTTCTCCCCTCTGCCTTGTTGTAGCTGCAATGAAAGCGCAGGAATAGGAAGCAACAATACATAAGCCAAGCGTTATGTAAGTGGTAAAACCTAGCTACGTAAGCTCATGCTCCGGTTTTAAATACAATGTCACATAAGCTTGGATGACACAGATTTAACAACATTTCAATATCTCCATGTGGCTAAAAACGTAATACACATTAGAAGCTGTTTGCTGACACAGTACTTGGATGTTATCCCTCATCCATGTAAAGAGACAAACCTTTAGGGGCTGTGTATTAAAGACCCAGTGCAGTCTTTCAAAGTGTTTACAAAACTTTAAACCATATTAAAAATATGTTCACCAGAGCCTCCTTTAGGCCATTTCAAATGCTCGATCAGATTGTGTGGGCTTTGTGAATTGTTTTGGGAAGATTGGTTCAAATACAGACATTTGTCTATCAAAATGGAATACCATCTCTGACACCGAAGAAAAGTGCAATCCTGACTAATAACAACTTTTGATTTCAATTTCGCTGTTGTTGACTGGCTTGGGTTAAAAATGAGAAGGACTGCTCCCTCTAGTGCCCAGAGACGGTGTGACGCATATGGTGAACTGCAAACATTGCTGTTTGTTCTTTTCACATCAATGTACTGAGATGGGGTCTGTGTGATGGTGTTTTCATGACCCAATCTCCAGTATAATGGCAATGGCCTGAATCAATCTTTGTCTGCCAAATCCACGGCAGAAAGAAACGGTCAAGGGACAAATCAGGTGGAACTTGTCCTGGGTGGTTCAAGTTTCGCTGGGAGCTTTCAAGATGTTACAACTAATGATAAAAAGAAGTAAAATGATTACAGATTTCATTGAAGCACAGTTCACACCCTGCATTTCACTTGCTTTTCTACCAGAACACAGAGAAGCCCAACCCTGTTCATAGAAACCTGTGGTCCAACCTTTATCCACAAACCTGTTTCTAATAAGATGAATGAAGAAATGAATCACGTTAGTCACCACTGGGGTTGTAGAGAAAGTGCTCTACGGGTACAGGGTTGGACAGATACGGATAGTACCTCAGGAGTTGGGCAGGCCCGATGCAATCTAACAGTTAAATATCTATGCAATGTTCCTGAGATGTTTGTGCTGCATCTGAACAATATACACTGTCTCGGCTTCCGCCAACCAGGCTGGCTCTGCCAAAAGAAGAGCCTTTAAAACCAATCTTTGTAATCTCTGCCCTGGCATTTATTGGAGTTGTACTTGTTGATGGATCTGAGCCAGGGGGGAAAAAGCATTGTTTCCTTCTGACTGCATTGTACATAGGCTCTGTGTGTTTGTGTGTGTGTGTGTGTGTGCGCGCGCATGCATGTGTGTAGTTGTGGCATGCTTACACTCGGGTGGAACAACTCGGGTGGTTGAGACTCACTCGGTAACTCTTGGTAACCTTTGGGCGCGTTCCTAAAGCAATGACAGCAGTCAAAAGCAGGCTGTTCCAGTCAGGGGAGAAACAGAAAGTTGCTGATTAGTGTCTTTCTAACAGCAACGCTCCGATCATATGGCAAAGTGGATGATCTGCTTGTTTATTCAGTGGGATGGGTGGTTCAATTTGCTTTCAAATAAATTCTCCTCTAGAGAGTTGCAGGGCATGTGTGAAAAGAATTGGAAAGCCTGTCAAAAAACAAGTCATGATGCCAATCTCAAACAGTTCTTTTATAATAATGATATACTACATCAATGCAAGAAAGAATGAATTGAAATTATTGAAACTGTCAGAGAGAGACTCCATGAGGGTGGCATGAGGGCCTGACATCCTCTAATGGGACCTGTGCCCACAGCCCAGCATCGTGCAACCTGATTGGCAGTGGCCAGAGGACCCCAGAAATGGCTGGTCCGCCATTGGCTCCCCGTTCTCCTCACTGATGAGAGCAGGTACACACTGAGCACGTGCGACAGACGTGAAAGAGTCTGGAGACGCCGTGGTGAAGGCTATGCTGCCTGCTACAGGTTTGGTGGCGGGTCAGATATGATCTGGCAAGGCATGTCCTTGGTGGGTCGCACAGACCTCCACCTGCTAGCCAACGGTACCCTGACTGCCGTTAGGTACCGGGATGAAAGCCTCAGACACATTGTCAGATCTTATGCTGTTGCAGTGGGCCCTGGGTTCCTCCTGGTACAAGTCAATGCCCTGCCTGTGGCCAGTGTGTGTAGGCAGCTGACGGGCCTTCACGTTCCCCAGAATCTGAATCCAATTGAGAACCTCTGGGACGTTCTGTATCGGTGCATCTGACGCCACCAAGTAGCACCACAGACTGTCCAGGAGCTCACGGAGTCCCTGATCCTGGTCTGGGAGGAGATCAGGACAACATCCGCTGTCTCATCAGGAGCCCAGGCATTGCCAAGAGTGCATACAGGCACATGGGGGTCTTAACACACTACGGAGTCACATAATGAGTTGCCATGATCAAATTCACTCAAGTTGGAACAGCCTGTGATTTAAACTGTTAACTTAGATTTTCGGTGTGAGTTTGAATCCAGACCCCAATCGGTTGGTGATTTTGGTTTATAATGACCGTTGTTACGCCAACCCTTTCTTAAGAAATAACACAATGTACAGTAAAGATTTTGATCTTTAATGTATTTTGTTCATCTAGACCCGATGTATGATTTATCCCATAATCTTTTGAGCAGTGCAGTACAAAGACAACATATAAAATGTTAAAACTGAGAAATTGTATTGTTTATGGAAAAAATATATAGAATTTGAAGGCCGCAACATGTTTAAAAAATGTGATGGCCACTGTGTTGTCACCTCTCCTTTAACAATACTCTGTAAGCGTTTGGGAAATGATGAGATCAAACTGCTCAAGTTTTGAAAGAGAAACGTTTTCCCATTCTTGCTTGTTATAGGATTTCAGCTGCTCAACAGTTCGGGGTCTCCATTGTCGTATTTTATGTCTCATAATGCACCAAACCTTTTTAATAGGGGACCAGTCTGGACTGCAGGCAGGCCAGTTAGGCACCCAGACTCTTTTACTACAGAGGCAGAGCTACGCTCTAATGAGCAAATGTGATAGACCTGTCCCTAATTGACCGAAGTAGTAATTGTGGGATATTCCACAAGGTTAGTTTTTTTTGTGTTACACAACTTTTCCAGTCTTTTGTTGCCTCTGTCTCAACTTTTCCGAAACGTGTTGCAGGCATTAAAATCAAAGGGGGCATATATATTTTGAAGAAACAATTAAATGGCTCAGTTTCAACAATTCATCTTGTCGTTGTACTTTGTTCAATTGAATATAGGTTTTAAATGATTTGCACATAATTCAGTTCTTATTTCCATTTTAAACAGCGTCCCAACTAAAATGCGGTTGTATATTAGATGTTCACTACATTAATTTCTTTTTTCTTCTTTACCAAACTTTTATTTTGTAGGCAAAATAGCGGGGGAAAGAAGCAGGTTGTAGCTGTCGAGTTTTGAAAGTTAGCTAACTCCTTACCTTCGGTTGTCTCCGGCTGTCAGGCTGACGATGGCTACCTGCATTATATCAATGTGACCGCACGACACAAACGTGCGCGTGCGCAGACATAGCCAGTTAGATTTCTCTGACCTCGCTAGCAAGCTAGATTCTCGTTGGTTGCAGGCCCTTGAAGCTCTGCCCTGACGTTCGTGCGACAGTATGTTGCCCTCAACTCGGCAAACAAAATCATACAGATATTGTGTTTTCTGTGACAGCCGCTCTGATTACAATAAGAGGGAACTACTTGCAACATTGTCCGGTGTTCCGACCACTCACGCGGGTCAATGGGAGGGTTAGTCTGGGGACAGACAGAGGAAAAACTAAACACTGCCGCAGCAGTAACAACAGCTTTCTCCAGTTGCAATTCACAGTTTGGTAAAAGCACAGTAAATAAGAAATAATCTTATATAATCAAAAAATTATTAATGCAGTCTGTATTGCACTTGGAACAGATCGATGAGCTTTCTTCTCACCGGATTTATTACATCGATTTTATGGAACAATGCTAGTTTAGATAGCAGCTGTAACATACCAGTGTTTAAGCTGCACTGGCTATCCTCCAGATGCCTCACAACATTTCTACATTACTCTTTTGTCCTTGTATTTTAACTCTACAGTGGTGGTGTGTTTCCCCTCACTGCCTTTTACCACTGTGTGTGTGTGTGTGTGTGTGTGTGTTTGTTTATCTTCAGGACAGAGCAGCTCTGGCCTGCCCCTCAGTGATCACGAATCAGTGGCTATAAAGGACGGGAGAGGGAGGCAAGGACAGGAGAAGTTATCTAGGAAATATCAGGACAGGGCCAAGATGTATCATATATGACAGATGAAAATTGACAGCAGAAAAATGGCCATGTGAATAGCCAAATGCCATGTTGCTCCACGCCCTTGTGAGAAGCACATTCTCAGGTCAGCCCAAAGGCTTGGAAACTCCCAGAAGTGCCTTTGTATAATCAGAGCCACTGAGCACATTGTGATTGGATCACCAGTCAAGCTTAAGTCAGCTCAAGTCGAGCAGACAGTGGAGCGAGAAATCCAACTATGTTTTAGATCCACATCGATCAGCCCACTAGAAACAGAGACACACAACGTTGTTCATATTGAAGAAAAAACAAAAAAGCAAACACACAACCACACACACACACTCACAGTTATATCGATCCCTCCCCTGTTTAGACCTCTGATCAATACAACTCACCCACACACAGACAGAATATGGTCTTCACCGACCAGGATCTATCAGAGGTTGATCCATCCAATGAGCAGAACCACGCCCAGCGGAATAGCATCAAACCGGTTAGGGGCGGAGCACGGAAACAGGGTCAACGGTCAACGGACCATTTGTAGCTAAGTAGATTACAATGTTTGTATTATGGTGCACTAGGTGATGTTGAGATACGGCCCGGGCTCACCGAAGGCATGAGACTTTTGCTTCTTTTTCTATGCTGGGTTCGTCCTCATTTCACAACCTGTAATTTAACTTGTTTGCTAAAGGTTAAATCGCTTGCCAGATTAGAATGTAATACTTTAGAAATATTGTTTTTTTTGCCGAACTTGTAGTGTGATATTTTGTGCATTGCAGGGCATATGTCATGTTTGATGTAAATGAAGTGTATGTTCCATACTGGTTAGAGTTCCATACACACGTGTGATCAGGACATGTTTCAGGAAACTCCAGAAGGCAGGATATTTATTCCAGTACACAGCTACTGACGTTACGAGGCTCCAAACAACACGTGTCAAATATCGCTTCCTGAGTCCTACTGCTCCTTCCCAGGTCCCAAGTGACCCGCTCACTGACACGCGTGTTTGACAGCATGCGTGTTTCCATCTCCGGTGGGAGGGGCGCAGGGCTGCAGGTTAGCGCGGGGCTGTTGTTGGTGAAATGCACCCTGGGACAGCTCGGCACAGACACAGTGCAAATGATCCAAGCGGCACGTGAAGCTGAGCCGGGACGGCAGAGTGAACAGTCAGAATGTTGATAACACAGCTCTGGGAAACCAGCCCAACGAGGCCCAAGGCAAAGCCCCAGCTCGGCACACTACGGAGGCCCACTCACTCAGGGGAAACTGCTCAACACAGAATTGATACTTACCGAATGTTACGATGCACATACTATGACATATATATTTACAGTAGTAAGCAAATATCATGCATGAGATGTGACCCCACTACATGTGACCCCGCTGACCCTAACCCTAACTAGGGGGTCTATCTGTTCCCTAACCAGGTCCTTGAAGAACATCCTCTCTCTTTTACAATAAGAGGCCTTGACTTCTCCTGGTCTAGGCTGTTAGTTGAACAGTGCAACTGTTGCACTACTACTGGTAATTTAAAATTGTTTGGTTGGTTGTTTGGTTGATAAGATCATACTCTAAACAAAGTTCACACAAACACACACACAACTGAACTGTATAAACACACACTTTGCTGTTACAAAGTAAAGACTGTACATGTTCCCAGAAGTTAGCAGAATTCCATCACCATGACATTTATTGGTTCTGACACAGGAACACACCTGGAGGCACCACACGATTGGCTGGTGCCATGTGAACAACACAGCAAAGCGCTTGTCTCTGTCCTGGCTTATAATAATACAAGCACCACGCTTCAGTTCCCAGATATCGTCGGAGCGGCTCTGACATTCCAACACAAGGACTCCTCCCCCTGCTTGACCAGAGAAGGATGTCTGACTTGGATTGATGCCAGAGCAAATCTCAACTTTTCCCTTTGACTTGCTGTGCTGTACAAGACTGTGGCTAAAAGTTCGAAGAACAACGCACGTCAGCACACGTTAGAGGGCTCCCGTTTATAAATACATCAGAACGGCACGCGTGTTCACTTTCTCACACCCGAACGCAAGCTTTCTTCAGGCGCAAAAACAAACACTCGGTTAACACGTCCGCTGAAACCTCACCTGTTGTTCCACGGACACGTCCTGTAGAGCATGACTCTCACGAGGAGCCCTGATCCAGCTGAGTAACTGGCCCATGTTGTCTGTCTGCGTGTACAACCAGTGTTTGTGTCTAACTCTGTTCCTGCTCTTAGGGCAGCAGCATGTTCCCCTGTCGCTCACACAGAAGGGGGGTGGAGACAGAGGAGCAGAACTGGGAGAAAAGGGGGAGTGGCTTGGAAAGGGGAAGGCCCCAAGAAATAGCACACATACCAGCAGGTCAGACTTGGGTTCAAACACTATTTAGAATTATTTGTAATCAATTTTCCTAGGCTTAATTGAACTTGCCTTTCTTATTGAACCATTACATGAGTCAAAGACAGCAAACTCTGTTGACGTGGGTGAGCTTGAGGAAACACTGAAACTTATTTGAAAAAAGTAACGTTATATTTTATCCAAGGTTGGCAGTTAGTATAGCCTGGGCTAAAAAGGAAGGACCAACTGATTAGCAGACACATCGGAGTCGGTTCTCAGAACTGCGAACATTGACCCAGACACATGAGCACACAAACAGAACAGCCCGGTACACCCTAACACACCCTGACAACAAAGAAACCCACACCACCATACATGCCCTTATGATCCTCTCCAGCACACATCCTCTTTGTCATGTAACACAACTCCCAATAAATCACTGAGCAGGAAGAGATAAGTTGTGCAAACAACCGGACTAGCTCACGATGTGGACGATCAGGAGGAGAAAGGTCCCAGGTGACTATTTTCTATTGATATTCACAGTTTGGCTAATTGCGGCTAAGTTCAACCGACCATCTTCCCCCTCTTGTCATAATGGTCAGGGTATCCTGGAAGAGGCCTGGCATTCCACTGTCCAGAGCCAATCGATAGAGACGAAGAACAGCAGCCGACGTCAGACCGCTAGTTCTTGGGTGTGCAACATTATTTGGCAAAAAGCTCTGTGAGGACTGAGGACATGGGTGTTTCCATTCCCTGCTTTCCGTGAACTGTTTACCTGATTTGAGCTGTAAATTTGACGCTCAGTCACGAAACTATCAGTTCCGAATCAGCAAAGGGGTGTCAGTCCATAGTCCCGACATGGTAAAGATAGTGAACTAACACTAACATGATAGTGAACATTTGCATACAATCACATTTGTTTTCAACAACTTTGACACAAACACAAATGTACTAAATGTTTTAGGCAGGTATCGGCTCAAGCCTCTATTTTCATCATCTCTGGTTAGAATCATTAGCTCAGCTTAACTGTGGTCCAGTTTCTGCAACATGCAATACACTGCCTGAGAGAGTTCCACCCCCGTATTTCATCACAGTGAGATCAGCACAGCTTATCCACTGTGTCCATGTAGGCTGTCCTTGGGTGGAGTAGAGGACAATGCTGACTTTCAGTGAGTCATTTCTAGCTGTAGTTCCAGTTTTCAAACTACTAGGTGGGTCAGTCTTGAATTAAAATGTAAAAAGGGCTTCAGCTTTGGGCAGTTTTGTTATTCCTAACAAAAGTGTCTGTGCAGGGATCCCAGCCACTCCTACTGAAAGCATGCTGAAGACAAGGCACTTTAAACATGTCAAAAACAACTCAGGTGCATGTCCCATGTTGTCCAGCTGCCTTGGGAATGTGTGTATCACACAGGGTGGGTTTATATCCGGACTACTGCTCTTTCAGAAAACCCTCCTCTGCCTTCCCTCACTGTCTCTGTAGGCCATAAAGCATATCACTCCTGAAAATATATGTACCTATGAAGAATTCATGAGGAAGCTGATCTTAGACTTCAGGAACCATAAGAGAGCTATGTCTTATTCAACGACAGGGTTGCTGTAGAGAACACTAAAAGCTTTTATTTCCTTGATGTGCGCATAATGCAGAACATAAAATGGCCACCCCGCTTCAATGCCATTTTAAGAATTTCAAAAGCACACATTCCAGACTGGTCCTCATATCATGAAACACAGAAATACCTCCAGACACACCTCATCGTGTTGTGTCAGATAACTGAGGTTGTAAAACCCGCTGTTTAACATGGGAACACCCATAGACATACTGGAACCTCTATTGACAATATATAAATATATATATGACGGACCCAACGCCCCCACAACTCAGCATCCCACAACTCAGCATCCCACCAACGCCCCCACAAACGGAAACAGCTGGCAGCTTCCCGGAATCCCCCCCCCCCACCCACACACACACCTGGGACCTCGATTGCTGCCAAATTAAACAAACTCGGATGGAGGCCAAAAGTAGCGGGAGCGACATGAGAGCGGAGAAGGCTGGAGGGAGAAGACGGTCGAGAGATGGAGGGTGGCTATGTCCACCACCACCCGTTCCTCCCAAACCCCCATCTGGGTGCTGCACCGGGGTTGACACCGCCTCCCGAGAAACAAGGTGTGTCCTCCCTCATCTTCTCCCCTTCTGTTGTTGTTAAAACACCCAGCCGGGCCCTGAACACATCCTAACCCTAATCATGAACACATCCTAACCCTGAACACATCCTAACCCTAATCATGAACACATCCTAACCCTGAACACATCCTAACCCTGAACACATCCTAACCCTAATCCTGAACACTTCCTAACCCTGAACACATCCTAACCCTAATCCTGAACACTTCCTAACCCTGAACACATCCTAACCCTAACCCTGAACACATCCTAACCCTGAACCCATCCTAACCCTAACCCTGAACACATCCTAACCCGTCCCTCCCCATTTTTTATGTGTGTGTGTGTGGTTGTGAGTGAATGGCAATCTGCATACATGTGGATGGTGTGTGTGTTATTGAAAGCTAAAATGTTGTCCCATGAGTTCAACCATCTCATGAGAGCACAGCAGTGTTCCCTTGGCTCCTTCTGGGTGTCTGATTGAGTAACTGGACTCCTGGGAGAGGTGGAGCTCCTCACTATATTTAGATACATATGTTTCATCATAGTCCTGTCGCCAGACTTTGAACCAGTGCCAAACGTTACCTCATCAGTGCCCTCAGTCCATTCGATGAGCAGTGACCAGATGCGTTTCCAAACAACCGCATTTGTAAGTTAATTTAATTTCCTTGTCACCCTCAATGAACAGTGACCAGAAAGATGTCAACTATGAGAGACAACCAAGCCATGCATTTGGATATAGAGCCCAGTCTTTGGGTATAGAGCCCAGCCTTTGGGGATAGAGCCCAGCCTTTGGGGATAGAGCCCAGCCTTTGGGGATAGAGCCCAGCCTTTGGGGATAGAGCCCAGCCTTTGGGTATAGAGCCCAGCCTTTGGATATTGAGCCCAGCCTTTGATTATAGAGCCCAGCTTTTGGGTATAGAGCCCAGCCTTTGGGTATTGACCCCAGCATTTGGGTATAGAGCCCAGCCTTTGGGTATAGAGCCCAGCCTTTGGGTGTTGAGTCCAAGTCACAATCTAATACGTCCACAAAGGCCTGTTAGATGGGATTGTTGTTAACAACGTCACAATAACTACTTTAACAGAGGTTGCAACCAAAACAAGATGTGCGGTAAAGTGAGTGGTGATTTTAGAAGGCCACATGACCATGAGTTGCCCCACAGGTTCCTGTAAATGAGCATGTGCCTCTTTGTCCCACAAGAGGGCAACAAATCTCCAGGGTTGAGTAGCAGCTAACATTGACACACTAGTCATGTGAACATTGTTTGAGCCTTACCGGAGCCTTTGAGCCCACAGCCGCTTGGGTAGTCAGACCGGCTTGCCCCTCTCCAGGTGTGTGGCTAGGAGTCAGACTTGTGACTTGTGTGACTTGGGTAGTCAGACCGGCTTGCCCCTCTCCAGGTGTGTGACTAGGAGCGGCTGTCTGCTGCTAAAGAAACACACACAAAATGTAAATGATGAGATTTACAAGAAGGCTAGTAAACTGTGTTGAGTGTTAATTCCATGAATACAAATTATTTTGGCAGGATTTGAATTGTGAATTGTTGTTTGGTAATCAGAGGGGGAAATAGGCAGACGGGAGGTGGACAGGCTGAACCTTTAACTCCAGGATCTTGTCATGTGACATGGGCCAGAGATTGTCATCTCTACACCACAAATGTTTATCTAGTGAGCCTGGCAGGACATTCAAGCAATCTGAAGTACATCGCTCCACTGTCCAACAGGTCATCTAAAAATGATAGCCAAAAGATGACTGAAGTTTGGTCATTGAAGTACATCAAGGTAACTTCAAGAGATCTACGGGCCTCTCTTCCCAGTTGACCTACATGGTAGGTTATGAAGGAAAAAGCTTCTTTACTTCTCCACAAAGTGATCATTAAGACATGACTTACAGTTGCCAGACAAAACATGTGTAAAGATCCAAACTTTTAGAACATTGTTCTCTGGACTGATGAGGTGGGGTTGATTGGCCACACTACCAGGCACCATGATTGGCAAACATTGAACACTGACTGTGAAGAAGGGTACCTCATACCAATCGTAAATCATGGAGGCAGTGGAGTTAGGGTTTGGGGCTGCTTTGCTGCCTCAGGGCCAGGACAAGTTTCCATCATTGTGTCACCAACTAACTTTATATTGAATATTGATTCTTGAGGGGAAACAAACAATGCTTCAACAGAGTGCCTCAAAAAGAACATATGAAGCGTTATGAAATTGATCAGTCTAAATCTAGATCTCAATCCTGTAAAAATTGTGTTTGAGGATTTGAAACTTGCCTTGCACGCTAAAAATGACCAAAGCTACTTACTTGTACTTACTTTTTCACATGACGTATATAAATGTATTTTTACTTCATTCGTAAAATCGGTAAAGTATAAAATTACTATTTAAAAAGTATTTCTAAAATGTTAAATTTCAATTCAATAAATTGAAGGTTGGCAAAATTCTAATTGCATTCGACCAAGTTTGGCAAATCAACCTGAAACATGTTGCAGGGAAGGAGGACAGATCAGGGGGAGCAAAGGTCAGACGGGTTAAGGCTTGGGACACATCGATCGGCAGTCCTCCAACCTTATTTCTGAAAGGTGACCCAGGGCTAATGTGTCCTGTCCAACCAGGACAGGTGATAATGTTTTATATTTCCTAGCTAGTTGATATTTCTGCATATTTCTGCATTTAGAGAGTGAAATGTAAGCATTACATAGGCCTATCCTACACACCCAAACCCTCGTACTACACAGAGAGGGCAGGCCCATGTTAGATATGTGTATGGTGCAGCAAAAGTACAATTGCTTACAATTTCATATGCATGTGTGCACGTTTTGAAAGGAAGTACCACCGCAAGGGGCAGTAATACACACTTGTACTATTTAAAGGCACGCGTTTGGGAGTCGACGTTCCATTCTGTTCGCCCTGACCAAAGGTTGCACAACAGAGTTTGGCTTGTTTTTTTCCAACGCCCCAAGTGGAATTTGTAGCAGTTTAGTCGTTTCACTTCACTTTCGAACGTGCCACAGTGATTGGAAAACTTGTCCAACTGCCACACATTCTACTGTGTCTTTACAGACTGATTGTTGATAGTTTATTGCTAGTTTCTGCTGATAAGTTGCAACACATAGTTTGTTGCTATAATCTGTTTGCTACGGTTATGGTTAGGTATAGAATTGTTTTTGGCGTAAGAATATATATACATTAGACAATAATGATACTAAAGGGAACTAAAACTATGATACATAGTATTATATAACAATGTACAGTATTGATTGATTAAAGTGAAGGGTAGGCCAACCGAGTAAGGCGTGTCTTAAGGCCTGCTTTAAAAGCCATGACTTGAGTTCTAGGGGTGAGGTCCAATGAAAAAAAAAGGCGCGGCCTCCCATTTCCCTGTGCCGGGTTCTTGGTTCTTTTAGATTGGCGTTGCTGGACTGTAGAGGGTGTGGAGGTTCATAGGGGGAGAGCAGGTCAAGTAGACAGGTCCCAAGCCAGAAGTAGTTTTATAGACTAACATTTTAATTTGAATGGTCCCTGCAGCACTGTTTTGGATGAGATCTATGTAGGCTTGATTCGCCTGATGGCTCAGTCTACCGTAAAGATGCCACAGATATCCACAGATTTTCCTGGACACAACCGAGAGACAACAAAATGGCCGAACCACCCTGGTTGCCACTCTGAATTCAGTCTTCGCTCGATGAGTGAATTCAATAATTGATTCGGAGTTGATCGTTTCCATGGAATTGAGCCTGATCCTATAGCCTATTGAGACTACATAATTTGTTGAGAATTTAATTAAAATTGCATTGACCCAATATTTAAATATCATTTTCAATTCAGAGTAGCCCTGCTGTATGCGAAACACACATATGCACAGCGCTTTGGCCTGATCACTGACTACGAAGGCATTTGAATTCACTGCCATACTATTTACCAAGTACCAAACCTTCCGTAGAACAAGTGCTTTTTTGCGGTTGATAGTAGAACCGTTCTGGTGCTGGTGTAAGACAATTTTAGTAGTTCTGTTCATAGAGCTGAACGAACGGCGTATTCCACCCTATCACGGAGAGTGGTGACCTGGTCTTTTGGCCTCAGTAGCCGCGAGGAGTAACAGGTCGGAAAAGTGTCCGCCTCGTTACCTCAGGTGATGCACTCCATACCGGCTGGAGGTCAGTGCTAAGATGGGTTGGCATTGTCATTGGCATTGGCTGTCTATCACAGCACTCCTTCACAGTCCTAAACAATCGCATGGGACTGGTAAGGAAGCAGTCATTTCCACTTATTGTTGTCAAGCTTTGGTTTGGATATGATTTTTAAGGGGTTAATGAGAATTCATAACATGGTTGAGAAGCCAGTGAAATACTGTTTTTTAAAACAGGCTGAGAAAAAAGGCCTTGACAACACAGCGGCTCAGTTTTTACCTCACGGTTCACAAACCCACCTATTTTTCCTTTAGGCCTCAATTTCTACCCCGATAATATTCTGTCAGAAAAACCAGATGGCCAGCCCAAATCTGACTCTCAATTTGATTCCTGACACATTCCTGTCAACTTGATTCGAGGGACATTTGCCTGTCAAACTGGGTCTGAAGTAAATTGAACAGCCAACAGGACTATGATACATTTGTAACTTAAAACAGATGTTTAGGTGATTATTAACTTTTTAAGAGTTTTCTAGTTTTGGTTACCCCCTTCCCATAACTCCTTAATCTAAACACTATAATTAACCCTAATCCTTAATCCCATTGCCGAACTGTTAGCTACTTCGAGCTAGCTAGCTACTGAAATAGCACAAAACTGGAAATCATAACATTTGTGTAAGAATTGTATCTTGCAACACAAAATCGGGGTTGGAGATAATTACTTTAAAAGGTTTATTAGTTATATGTTTTACTTTATTGTTTTAGTTTATAAACATATTTTATAAACTAGCACCAAATATAAGACAATAAGATAATTACTTAGTGTGTACATGATGTTTAGTGATCGTTAACGATGACCGTATTTGGATACCTAAGAATGTTATTGAAGTAAGAGGTATGCACGAGTTGATTACCAAGAGCATCCAGTTTATCTTAATAATTTATTCAGGAAATTGACATTTGTATTGTGTGTAATGTTAAAAAGGCTTCTAAACGTTCCAAACAGTTGCAATTTAAAATGGCAGGTTACATTTGCCCTATAACATCACAAAAATAATATGCAAATAATTTAAATGTCACGTTGCTTAATTTTCCCGATGTAGCAAACTGGCTAAGATACGGAATCTGCACCTTTAAAACTCGAAATAATGTCAACTTTTAATCAGTAACACCCTAAACGCTTTAACCTGTCAAGAAAACTTGCCCAACCATGTTTCACGCTACATGCAGTGTCATTCATTCAACAAGCTTGATTTGTTTTCATTGCGTGTTCCATTTCATTTGTAGCTAAACTAATATCTAATGTCAACAGAACTAAAAGAAATTACGTTCCAATGGACGGGTGTATAAAAAGGTGCATTTTAAAAGGTGTAATCATCGCGCTGTCCGAGATGGGTATACATCTGAACAGATACAGTACCATACTGTCCGAGGAATGTTGTGTTAATAAAGACGTTAAAGGAGAAGGTGGCTACAATATTATATATTAGCAATAGCAAAGTACTCACAAGGCTCATCCAATAGGCAGCATACGCCATGAAGAAAACGGCAAGTAGTAAAGATGAGAAGAAACTATTTTTTTGGTCTACGGATGCCTTTGAAAACCCTAAGTCTGCCGAGTCTCTTTTGGGCGATAATAGTTCCTATGCGCTTCGGAATCCCGCCACTCCCGTAAATCCAGACAGCGTTACAGAAAAAGGTATTTATTATTGTATGGGGGGGGGGTGTGGCGCTGTCAAGAGATTGGCATAAAAGTATAATTAGTCTTTTTAGATGACCAGACGAGTCTGCCGTTTCCGCATAACACACAGACAGGACTGCAGTTATAACCGATCATGCAGATCCAAAATGCATGTTTGGGGTTGCCTGGAAATTACGATAATGCCAATCCATTAGACATTCCTGACATCCAAACGCGACACAACAGTTAATGCCACTGTTGTTACCAGCTGTAGACCGTCTTCGAGAAAGAAAATTAGGGTCTGATTTTACAGAAACGGATTAAGTCTACTCTAGGACTAAAACATTGAAGTTCAGTGGAACACTCAATTGATCTTTTTTTTAGTCCTAGACTAGGCTTAACCTGTTTCTGCAAAACCGGCCCTAGGTCTAGTAAAAACCTAACATACGACATCAATGCCGAATTAAAACTCACCTCTTGTGGCTTTTTTTGATGGGAATGGGTTCTCTTCTTGTGAGGCATGTCTGCGACGCAAAATCTTTTTCTATTCGCTAAAATACAATGGCCCAGCAGATACTCTTATAGGAACGGACTGAGTCAAATCTGCCCCTCCCGCTAATATTTCTTTCTTCACCTATGGTTTCGCTGCGTTGCCTATCCCCAAAAAATATTTGCTCAAATTCACTTTGTGTGAGCGTGTGTGCTTGTGGTTGGGAGTTACAATGAGGTTGCTTACTGGCGTGTTTTTTTTTTTGCATTCTTGTGTAAATCGTCTTCCTTCTAGCAGTTTTCTTATCTATAGTTACGGGGAAAGTAGTTTCATAAGACACTAATGGGCCAATAAGCCAAACATGCATTCGCCATGAGGCCATATCCAAATAAATGTTAAATAAAACGGAAGACATCGTCCAGTTGTAAATAGGAATGTCCACAACCCCACTTGCACCATTTTGACGATATTATTTCTACTGCGCCAGTAGACGATACAGCCAAAAACCACAACACAAATGCATCATGCTCATACAGATTGAAATGTGCTTCGGATGGTAATAATAACGGCATTATGCTGCCTTTGCAAGGCATTTGTATTAGCTTGGAATTATCCAACGTCCCACCACGGTCTTCTGAAGCCGTCACACACACATCGCCCGAAAGAAGCATGACAGAAAGGAAACAACTTTGAGGTTCTCTTACGCCGTCATTTACTGACATTTCTCAGTGTCTCACTGGTTACACTGTATTCATGTACAACACAACTTTGCACTGTATATCCTCATTGTAAATGAATCTACACCCCAAACTAGTATGTTACAGCTTTGACCTCCACCTTCTCCACAGCAACCAAAGCAGCTGCAACTGAATGTTGTGAGTAACTGAATTAAGTTTGTTGATCAAAGGATTCTCAGGAAAACTTTTTTTAAATCAGATTTGTCACAAAGTAAAAGTTCAGATATGTCCTACATAAAACAACGAATAATAGTCAAATACTAAGCTTTACTTCCCCCCTTCTGACCACAGGTAAGGCACATACAAATTCAAAACAGATTTCAAAAAGCTGCGAGGAAAAAACTCTTCAACCCATAAAACGATTTCAGTGTCTCAAGAGCGAGAGATTACGCCAAATGAAATACGCCTGGAGCACCGGCATGGAGCACCGTTTACACAAACATGTAGGCCTATACGTGGAATAAAGATATGTCGATTCCGATGTGGCCAAGTGCGTTTTGTTAAACAATAAATTCAGTGTTAAATGAGCTCTAAGTAAACAGGAGCTACTGCTTCCTGTTTTAAGATGATCGAAGTGGTCCCCACTGAGTTTTTCTGCTGCATCGCGTCCATGGGAAGGACCGACGAGTTGTGCCCTCCGTGACGTTATTCACACCATTGTTGTTGTGTCATTGTGTGTTTATACATAGCGCTCCTGTTTGCTTGAATACTTTTTGCAACCGTGCAGCTATTTTGCAAACTTCCAGCACACTTCACAGTTTATTCACCTAGCTATGACAATGTATTTGGCGCGTAGACTATTGCTGGAATAAGTCAGCTGTGTAGGATCAAGAGGTGCATTTGCTTTTTTCGGCAAGTTGGGTCAATCGTGTTATCTGGGTTGTATACATAGATATCTGATTTGCTACTTACTCTTGAAGCACTGGGAGAAGTCTTACCCTGCAATTCCAGAGTTCTGAGTCATCACATGCTTGCTTTTCTAACACTCCCCTGTGGGGCTTTCTACATAGATATGGTTAGAGGACTTAACTGGGGGGAAACTTTCTCTAGCGTGTACCATTACCATTACCGACAGGACTCTTTTGTTTTTAATGGGAGGCTATTGAATATGAATGGGCCAAAGCGGAGATACAGATTGAAACTTTTGGATATAAATTGAAAACATTGGAGTGATAAAACAATCGCTTCTGCTTAAAAAAAAGTCAACAAGAGGACACACGCTTTGGGGTTCTCTATCAACCTCAATGTAACACGTTGAGACACTGCAGTAGCAAGGTACATCTTCATTGTGGAACTATTTATACATTGTTCCAAAAGAAGGGAACGCGTAATCATCACAGTATAATACTGAGTCGGTTAAACGTCATTGCTATTATTCGGTCCCGTTAGAAAGCATAAGGGATTGTGAATTCAGTGTGGGACACTGGGACCAAAGTATATAGAAAGGTTTGCTGCAGCTGGGGTTGATAATCGTCCCGGGATAACCTCATTGACAAAAACGATGTTAACTCACCTGTTTCTGTGGTAATGACAACCCAGGTAGTATCTGGGGTGGTGGTACTGACAGTTACTGGTTATTACGTGGCATTGGAATTCTGGCCACCAGGTGGTGTAACTGTACCATTTAAATGTTCTTCTGTTATAGCTTTCAGTGAAACCGCTAATGTTCTTAAACACACGTACCGCCCCACACCCTAACAAACAGGTTTATTATTTTGTAATATCTGGAACATGCAAAAGGCTTTGCATTTGAAGGCTTGTGATTAGGAACCAATTGGTGAAGCCAGTCTCCCAGATCCCTTTATATTGGTATGACAGAGGGAGAGAACGACTTGCGTCACCAGCAAGTGTGTGAACATCACTGGGTGACCTGGGGATCACGTGTGTGTGTGTGTGTGTGTGTGTGTGCGTGTGCGTGCATTTGGCTTCTGGATAAATAGTGCAAACTAAAGTATTACCATATATAAGTTGTGATTAATCTTTTTTCAAGCGTCGGTTGGATGGGGTTTCTCATCAGAACTCAGTGCCTCCATGGTCCTATCATATGAATGCTAATTCATCTGGCAATGCATAACTTATTATGACACTGAATGACAACTAAGGAGTCATTTAGCTATAAAATTCTTTAATTATTGTTCTTGAGGTGGAATAGAGTTGGAGGTATCCTGGCTTTCTGTTTCAAGAAGTTCCACAGTAACTCAGTTGTCCATAACATTTTTTACTCAGGACACAACTTCTCAGATGACATTGGTTCCCGGCAGTGGGTTGGTAGTGTTATGGTTTATTGGATATTAGAAGAACAACAAAGTTTTTGTGGTCTATTATAAACGTGTACAACTATTATTACCTTTGTATAGGATTTGCCCTTTTAAAAAGACAATACCCAATAATCCACCATTGATCACTTTATTGGTTTCTGTGTCACAGAGGTGAAAGAGGGAGGGGAGAGGATTAAGGCGCCAGTTTTACTTAATGAGAAAACAGCCAAATGTGAGTCTAACTCAAAATGGATGATGGCTGCAACAAATGGATAAATCAGTGATGAGTAACTTATGCACAAAATCTAAAGCCACCCCATTGTTAATTTAACCACACACTGAAAGCCACACCACTGTTAATTTAACCACACACTGAAAGCCACACCACTGTTAATTTAACCACACACTGAAAGCCACCCTATTGTTAATTTAACCACACACTGAAAGCCACCCCACTGTTCATTTAACCACACACTGAAAGCCACCCCACTGTTCATTTAACCACACACTGAAAGCCACCCAACTGTTAATTTAGCCACACACTGAAAGCCACCATATTGTTAATTTAACCACACACTGAAAGCCACCCCAATGTTAATTTAACCATGCACTGAAAGTCACCCCACTGTTAATTTTGCCACGCACTGAAAGCCACCCCACTGTTCATTTAACCACACACTGAAAGTCACCCCAATGTTCATTTAACCACGCACTGAAAGCCACCCCACTGTTCATTTTTACCACGCACTGAACGCCACCCTATGCCATGTTTGAATGACAATCCGTTTTGTCTTCTGTGAGTTTGTTTTCATTGTTTGCCTTCCGAGATCTTGAGAAAAGGTTTGTTTGGGGTGAGAGGCTATGATTGGCCATGGCACCACAGCAGTATGATACCCATGACATTTACTGACACAAAGGAACCTGATGGAGACAGGAAACCACGGGAGTTGGTTTGCTGATAGGGTTGTATAAGGGCGAATGGTAAGTGGGTTCTGAATGAACTCTGATGAGCTCTGCGGGTCAGAACCCGCTAATGTAAAAGCAAAATCTGTCTTTTTGAATGCATGATTTAATACGCTTAAAGTGTGATCAATTTTGAGTTCTGTACTAAGAGTTTTGGAAAACCACCGCATGCTATTGATAATAGTACCAAGCTACAAAAATAATCCTTATCAAACACTGCATAGCTTCAAAACATCTTCACCTGTTCTGATTGACGATGAAACTCCCTCTTTATCTAAATTGTATCCCAGGTAAGAGCGGGTTGGGTAAGAGCGGGTTGCTTGCAAAAGCTAGTCTTCTGGGTTTGATCTGGATGGAGGGGTTGATATAATATATCCACAGTCACACATGCACAAACCTACAACCCCTGGTTGGATTTTAGCCAGGCATTGTAATGAACACACGTTATGTTTTGGGTGGCTTGTTGGATGCCTCAAATGTTAGATGCATCAATTGCTGCCTGTGACTGTTTAGAACAATGTGTGGGAGGTACATTTTAGAAAAGTGCAATTTTTTTAAATGCTTATTTTTTCTTGTGACAACTTCATAATCATGCCATGAAAGCACCGCCATGTTTTATTGCTTGCAAGAGGAAGAAGCAGTATGAAGGTGGATGAAGCAACTCCATGCAATTCTTGATTCACCTACATTTATATAATAGCAGGAGACTATTTTTGTGAAGGTGTATTTCACAGACTTTGATTACTTTCTGTTGTATTGGTTATGTTTTGGAGATGAGAATTAGCCCACAGAGTACTCAATGTAGTGTAGTATGATTGGATTTCCTATTTTAGAAACAGTTAGATCTTCTCTTACAAAATAGATTGCAGTTATAATGTTGTGTAACTGCCATATGTTGCAAGTACTATATTTAAGTATTTACATTGTCAGTTACTGTCTTGTCATTTACTCGTCCTTTATCCACACTGTCTTGTCAGTTACTCGTCCTCTTTCCACACTGTCTTGTCAGTTACTCATCCTTCCTCCACACAATCTTGTCTGTCTGTTGTCACGTCTGTTTCATCAGAAAGGGCATGGATGTGCAGATCCCAGAAAAGACGAACAGATCGCTGGTCAAGCACTGAGAGGTGACAACCACCCTCCACAGCACTGAGAGGTGACAACCACTCTCTACAGCACTGAGAGGTGACAACCACCCTCCACAACAGTGAGAGGTGACAACCACCGTCCACAACACTGAGAGGTGACAACCACCCTCCACAGCACTGAGAGGTGACAACCACCCTCCACAACACTGAGAGGTGACAACCACCCTCCACAGCACTGAGAGGTGACAACCACCCTCCACAGCACTGAGAGGTGACAACCACTCTCCACAACACTGAGAGGTGACAATCACCCTGTGAGCCACAGAGTTACAGATGACCTCAGGCTCCTTCTCCACAACACCGATAAATGTCTATTGACGCTAAACAAAAGTTGGCCGAATGCACAGGGGGAACGTTCCTTCAAAGGTTTTACGGTCTATGGGCCCTGTTGTCTGTTGGTACAAGGGTGACATTTTGTCCTTGTTAAATTGTTGTTGCGAATATATCAGTTTTAATCCATTCGTTTGCTGCCAATGACGCTAGGAAGTGCTATCTGTGGCAATGGAATTGTGGTCTTAGGTGCTGTATTTGCACATTTGGGTTGACGTCCAGCGCTTCAGTCGGCTGCAGGACTTTCCACTTCCTAACCACAATGGAGGATCAATAGACTCTAAAACCAACAGATGTGGCAGTGACTGTCAGTTAGAACACAGACACACACACATGCTTGATGATGGTCCTCTCTTTACATTACCTTCCCAAGCAGTTGGAGTGTTTACACACACGCAAACACACACACACACACACACACACACACACACACACAGCAAACAAGGTTTGCCCATCAGGCTACTTGCAGTGCTTGGCAAGGATTGCATCTCCCTGGACATTGGCTTCATATCAACTGGTCAAAATCAATGCAGTTTCTCACTTGCCCGTCAATCTGGATTTCTCTCAGATGAATCCATTTGTCAGGAGCCTACGGTGGAAAGGAAAGTGTGCACATACAGGTACTGTGATTTCATCTGCCCCTGCTTATGTATAGACATACAGTGTACATGCTTCCCCTGTCGATTCCTCCCACAAGCACATCAGACAAGTCCATGCCTCGCTGGACGCCCCCCCCCGCCAACCCCCAGTCGACTGCGTTCGTTGTTCGTGTGAAGGAGTCCGCGGGGAGACCGCGACGTGACAGAGATCCCGTGGTCACGAGCTCGCAGACACCACAGCACCGGCTACCTGGCCCCGCCCTCCACTCCCAGTCATCACCCTCTGGCGACCAAGGTGGAACCTGATTGGTGGGATTCCGCCAGGGGCTGAGGATCCACAGGAGACCTTTGTTGTAAGCGAAACTCCCGCGGCTCCCTGACAAAGACGGAGATTTGGCCACACATTTCAGCCTCCAACCGCGGTCCCACAGGAGTTCCGTCCTCAGGTATGAGCTGATAGACGCGACCGAGATGGAGGGTCTTGATACGCAACCTCATGAAATATAAACTAATTTCCACTCATGTGAGGGACCCAGGAAATTCTCTTTGTCGTTTTTGTCGGCATGTGTCGCGTAGGCTACGTCAGGCGCTGTGGTTGACACGTTGCCCCGAGTTACATAAGATGGAGGGAATATGTACTCCCTCTATCTGATTCCTCCTGTCCTTTATCCATCCCTCCCTCCTGGCCAGTGTTTCCGCCCCCAAACCTTCCTGTTTACCGGAGCAGATTGGTTTCCTGCGTTTTGCCGTCTCTCTGTCTAATCTGTCAGTTTGCCGTCAGAGCTCGTTAGGTGAGATATGGGAAGAATTCCATTTGGTGCTCGTGTCGTCAATAAAGCGTAGAGTGAGAGAGACATGATGGAGGGAGCGAGAAAGAGAGAGTGAGGGATAGCGTAGAGGGAGAGAGGAAGAGAGAGGGATAGGGTGGAGGGAGGAAAAGAGGGAGAGAGGGATAGGGTGGAGGAAGAGAGGGATAGGGTAGAGGGAGGGAGACAGGAAGAGAGAGAGGGATAGGGTGAGAGGATAGGGTGTAGGGAGGGTGAGAGGAAGAGAGAGAGGGATAGGGTGGAGGGAGGGAGAGAGGAATGGAGGTGGTTGCCGTGACAACCACACATCCTTGAAGGTTGAGCTGGGAGAAGTAGAGAGGCAGAGAGTAGGCGAGGTGAAAGAAACACTGAAAGAATGAAAATAATAAAAAAGAGCCTTTTAATGAACGTGAGACAAGGTGAAAACAACATATAAATCAGCTCTGGTTAATTTCATTTTAGGGAGGATAGAGGATGTACAGACCCTCTCTGCTTCCCTCTCTCTCCATATGGATTTTTTAGTCTCTGACTTTATTGCTAGAGTGAGTAGCAAACCCCCCGTCTTAAAGGGGATGTCTGCGCTATCATACCATACCAACATAGATCATCTTAAAGGGGATATCTGCGCTATCATACCATACCAACATAGATCATCTTAAAGGGGATATCTGCGCTATCATACCATACCAACATAGATCATCTTAAAGGGGATATCTGCGCTATCATACCATACCAACATAGATCATCTTAAAGGGGATATCTGCGCTATCATAC
>JACXGK010005593.1:0-32209 GCA_016801125.1 Novumbra hubbsi | reverse complement strand
CTCTCCCTCTCTCCTTCCCTACACCCCTCCTCTCCCTCTCTCCTTCCCTACACCCCTCCTCTCCCTCTCTCCTTCCCTACACCCCTCCTCTCCCTCTCTCCTTCCCTACACCCCTCCTCTCCCTCTCTCCTTCCCTACACCCCTCCGCTCCCTCTCTTTCCCTACACCCCCCATCCTCACAACCTCTTTCTATTCAAACGCAGCATTTAAAGACTGGTTGGCAGGTTGAATCAGTAAGCAGCAGCTGATTGCTCCTCTACAGGTCATGAATTATACATGTGACCAATGAGGACAGAAGCCCGCCTCCATCAATGACCCTGCTCAATAACACCGGGGGAAAGTGGTTCAACACAAACATTGGTATGGTGAGAGGTTTCTTCCATCCCGTTACACTTGATCAGGATGATTCTGGGTCAGACAGGTTTTAACTGTGGCTGTCTGCTGTTGGCGAGGACCCTGATGAAGGCCAAAAGCCCAAAACGTGATCCTTTAATATGATTTTGTATTATTTAATTCATGTCCTCTAGGTGTTTTACTTAAGAACCACTTGGTCACACCAGCTGCAATATATTGATAATGTATTGGTAATGTATTGACTCAACATTATCTTGATGTATTATTAATGCATAGATAGTAAATGGTCAATTTATTGCTAATGTATTGGTAATGTATTGACTCAACATTATCTTGATGTATTATTAATGCATAGATAGTAAATGGTCAATTTATTGCTAATGTATTGAGTCATTATTGTGATCATGTATTAAGTGAAAGTATTAGCCAGGTACTAAATTAATGTACTGATAATGTATCAATCATGTTTTGTATGAATGAATCATCTATTCGATTTTTGTGTTGATGTTGTAGTGGATTAAGATTCAAGGATATGAATGTAGCAAGATTAGCATGTAGCAAGATGCTAAAGCAAAAGGGAGATACTGTGATGTCATCAATAGCAGCAACAGGAATAAATAGAGGAGATACTAGGGGTAACAGAACTATTAACAATAAAATACAATAAAAGCAGTGTACTAGTTAGGGAATAGTGAGCCATTTTGGCCTTCTGCAGTCTTATCTGAGGCGTTGCATCACTTCAGAGCTCGTCAAGACGTTTGGAAGCTAAGCCCTTAGCAACGCTAACAAAGGTGATCAGTATTCCAGCTGGTTCCTCTAAAGGTCGTCAGAACACCTAAACGCCTCCACAGCCCTGTCAGAATGCAGAGAGAGACGCCTGACTGACGCCTGACCGACCACCATTGCCAGCGTTCCCTCCAGCCAGATATGAACGCGGAACGCCACGGAACAAACTGTGGCTGCCGCACTGTCTCAGAAAGCTTCATGTCCCCTATATGGTGCCATCGTTGTGACCAGAAGTCATGCACTCTGCGGGGAATAGGGTGTTGTTTGAGCCGCGGAAACACGACTGTTGAAGAACATTTCCATTTAAATGTCAGTACAAAGAAGACAAACCTCCTTAATGTTATTCAGAGAGGAGGAAGCTTTAGGGCTGACAAGATTAGCTTCTTTATCCTCAGCCTGCTAGCACTACGCCGTTCTCTCTGCCTGTCCGTCTCCCAGTCTGTCTCTCTTCTCTCTTTCCTCTTTCCTCTATCTTAGCCTGTCCCTTTCTCTCTCTTAACGTTGTTTCCTACTGCATCTCTGTTTTTCACATATTTCAGTTTGTTTCCAAACGGCTGACAGGATAATTGTTGGCACATGCAACCACAACGCTGTAGCCAACATTCAGTAAATATCAAATCAATATTGACACGCGCAGAAATGAATGATGAAAATAGTACTACTACAAAATATTAATAGGAAAAGAGTATTATATAGGACACAAATAGAACATGATTTGTGATGGTATTGGACTGGCTGGTGTGATGACTGTTCTTTATGAGGGTAGACTGAGCTCAGCCAGTCCTCTCCGGGTAACCAAAACTCCCTGTGACAACCGTTCTCACTGAGTCCTTATATAGTCAGTGTTTTCCTTAATTTTCAATCAGCCAAAGCAGTCATTAAAACCCCTGGCTTTAAAACCCCTCCAGGCCCCCTATGTGGGACTGGTAGCTCTGGATTGAATATTAACCAGAAGAAGCCATTGGCTTGATTCTGCTCTGCATGACTTGTTTGGATTTTTCCCTCTGTACTTGGGATGAATGTTAGTAGATTTCAGTTTGCTGTTTGTCCTATATATCATATTCTTGCTTTGTAATCAGTCCCTACACTTTCACTACCTAACGGAGTGATTGTTTGTCATATTAATCTGAATATGTTTGTCCGGATTGTTTTTTTACTAAACATTTAATGGCAAGACATACTTTGATGACACCATTGTTATTTGAGGGTATTGATTTGATTACATCATATGTTTAACCACCCACATCACTCTCTATTAATAGTATGAAATGCTTTCTGGAGAACTACAAAATAGTAGAATGGTTTTGTTTGTGTATTCATTTACATGTTCATTAATTATGTTGTGTCTGGCATAAATGTGATCACATGTTCAATTAGTTGGTTGTAAACTCATTAATTCATTGTAAAACAACGCTGTGGAATGCTGTGTAAAATGTAAAGAAACAGAATGCAATGGGGTCCGGATGTTGAATTTCATGCCAGCCACTTGCTTCAAATAAGCTCCGACAGGGTCAACAAAAGACTACAAAAGTTGTGTCGCGCTAAAACAAAAACACAATTCATTTGGTTTAACTGGCAACAGGTCAGTAACATGAATGGGTATAAAAAGAACAACCCAGAGCAGATGAGTCTTTCAAAAGTAAATACAGGGAGGGGCTCTTCATTCTGTGAAAGACTGCGCAGGCAAATAGTGCAACCATTGTGCTTAACGTAAAATAGCAAAGCGTTTTGGGATCTCATAATCTACAGTACATAATATCATGAAGTTAGTCGAAGAATCTACAGAAATCTCATTAAAAACAAACACTATTCTGTAGTGGAAATCACTGCAAGGTTGTAGGAACACGTCTAAAAACCACTGTGTGTGTGAATACAGTACGTCACTTCATCCACAAGTTAAAAAACTCTACCAGGCAAAGAAGAAGCCATATTTAAACAAGATCCAGAAAAACAGCTGCCTTCTGTCTCGGCACCATTAATGCTGAACAATATATCCAGATTTTGGAGCAGCATATGCTTCCATCCAAGGTATTTTTCAGGGAAGGCCTTGCTTATTTCAGCATAATGCCAAGCCACATTCTGCACATGTTACAACAGCATGGCTCTGTAGTATAAAAGACCAGGTACTAAACTGGCCTGCCTGCAGTCAGACCTGTCACCCATTGAAAACATTTGGCGCATAATGAAACAAAATTACTATTATTATTCTAGTTACCTAATACGCAGGTGGCAGATTCTGATTGTCTCAAACACATTTTTGGTTGGATAGATTCCAATGTAATTTTCAGAAATAGTGTAAGTTTGCAAACATAACTTTTTGTTGTTGTCCTTGTGTGTATTTTTCTTAGGTGTCTTTATATACTTTTGATTAGGATGCCAATATGTCTGTCTTTCTCCTGCTATGTCTCCCTCAGACTCTTCAACCACTCTCCCACTGTCTGTCTCTCTGCCTCTCTCCTCCAACGCCCCCACAGGGCTCCTAAGAAACCACCAGGCTGTCTCTCTCTCTCTGCCTCTCTCCTCCAACGCCCCCACAGGGCTCCTAAGAAACCACCAGGCTGTCTCTCTGCTTCTCTCCTTCAACGCCCCCACAGGGCTCCTAAGAAACCACCAGGCTGTCTCTCTCTCTGCCTCTCTCCTCCAACGCCCCCACAGGGCTCCTAAGAAACCACCAGGCTGTCTCTCTCTCTGCCTCTCTCCTCCAACGCCCCCAAAGGGCTCCTGAGAAACCACCAGGCTGTCTCTCTCTCTGCCTCTCTCCTCCAACGCCCCCACAGGGCTCCTAAGAAACCACCAGGCTGTCTCTCTCTCTGCCTCTCTCCTCCAACGCCCCCACAGGGCTCCTGAGAAACCACCAGGCTGTCTCTCTCTCTGCCTCTCTCCTCCAACGCCCCCACAGGGCTCCTAAGAAACCACCCGGCTGTCTCTCTCTCTGCCTCTCTCCTCCAACGCCCCCACAGGGCTCCTACGAAACCACCAGGCTGTCTCTCTCTCTGCCTCTCTCCTCCAACGCCCCCACAGGGCTCCTGAGAAACCACCAGGCTGTCTCTCTCTCTGCCTTCCACATCCCGCAGATCTATTTGATAATCCATGACAAATTGCTCGACACAGGTGGTTGTTGAAACACTCTTGTGGAAGGCGGAGATCAGCATGTAGATTGGTAAAGGTCAAAGGTGAGTGATCTTTGACGATAAATAGGCAACGGTTAAAGCTGTCGAAAGTAAGATTGGCTTCGGCGAGTTGTGTGCCAAAAGCCAACCAGCACAGCATGTTGTGTCACTCATGTCACTCATGTCAATGGTGGCAATCGGTCTCCTGTTGACAGTCACTGAAATGAATAATGCATTAATGTGGCTAGCAGAGCCACTGTTAAAGCAGCCAGAGAATGAGAGGAAGAGACAAACACAAAGGGAAGGAGAATCTAAAATGGAGAGCAATGCTCAAGACAGACAGACGGGCAGGCAGACAGACAGACAGGTGGACAGAAAGACAGGGAACATCTGAAAGAGAGGGTGAGGCTCAAGACAGACAGGCAGAATAAGGGAGAATCTGAGACCAAGACTCTAAACACATTTTTCTCAGCGCAGAGAGACTTCACACAGCCTCATCTCAGAGTCCATTGTCATTCAGATTAGATTTGTTTCCCAGAGTGCTTAGCTTTCAGAGGAGAAACAACAATGTGTGGAGGAGAGGAAGTCGTGCAGAGAGAAAGAGAGAGAGAAAATAAATATAGAGAGGAAGAGGGTGAGACAGACACACAGACAGGCAGAAGAAGGTGAAGAGAGAGGCAGAGGGTGAGACAAACAGACACACAGACAGGCAGAAGGAGGTGAAGAGAGGCAGAGGGTGAGACAGACACACAGACCACCTGAGACCTCTAGGACAACGGAATGCTCCTCTGAGGCACACTGACTCCCCATTCAATTAGATTCACTGGCACGCTGGAGCACTGAAGAGATCACTTGACTGAGGGCAACTCTTTGTGAAAATAAAATGCTTTCAGGCTGTCTGAAAATTGCTAAGTGACCATAGTAGCATTTCTGTCATTCTGACTGTTGTCAACTATGTACCTGACCTTTGGAACAGCCAGCTAAAAGATCTAAGTACCTTTAGAAACTCTAAACAATAATAAAAATGATCTTAAGATGTGGTTTATTAGTAATGTTTTGAATGAAGCCATCAACATTAATTTCAGATATGATATTTATTGCATTAGGGAAAAAAAGCTTCTTATTGCATTAGTCTGAAACAGGAAAAAATATAAGAAAGATGTTTGGAGGAAAAAGAGTGACTGTGGAGGTCTGTAAGACTTGAGGAGGATGGGGCACTAGCCTGGAGGTCTTTAAGATTTGGGGGAAAGTGGCACTGGCCTGGAGGTCTGGGAGACTGGGGGAGGATGGGGCACTAGCCTGGAGGTCTGGGAGACTGGGGGAGGATGGGGCACTAGCCTGGAGGTCTGGGAGACTGGGGGAGGATGGGGCACTAGCCTGGAGGTCTGGAAGACATAAGGAGGATGGGGCACTAGCCTGGAGGTCTTTAAGATTTGGGGGAAAGGGGCACTGGCCTGGAGGTCTGGGAGACTGGGGGAGGATGGGGCACCAGCCTGGAGGTCTGGGAGACTGGGGGAGGATGGGGCACTAGCCTGGAGGTCTGGAAGACATAAGGAGGATGGGGCATTTGCCTGGAGGTCTTTAAGTTCTGGGGGTGTGTGCCTGTGCATCTGCCTGTGGTCTGAAGTAAGTCTGATGTAGAACTTCTCTCCAGGTGATCATCATAAACCGGACACTTACTGTCCTTTTGCCTTCACATCTAAAAGCCAGGCTGACTGTCCAACTGACTAACGACTGACGGACCAATTGGCTGACTGATGGCTGACTAACTGATTTAGCAATCAAAAATTGTCCTTCATCTGTATCAAAGTTACAGAATTTGCCCCAATTAATTTTGTGTCGTGTGGCTTTTCATTTCAAATGACATTTCTCAGAAAGCTGTCTGTTGTTCTCTTGCTAATGCACTGTGTGGCAGTGAAGGCCAGCGTCCCAAATGAAGCCCTTCGCTTGCTTTAATGCACTGCTTCTGACAAGGGACCACGGAGATCTGGTCCAAAGAAGTGCACTATGTAGTAAACACAGTGCCATTTGGTTCTGACACAAGGTCATGCCTCGGCGTCGGGCTATTTGACAAGCATCAGCACGAGTGGTCTTTCCAAGGGTTTAAACATGGAACCACATCAACGTCTCTGCGCTGCAGGATCTCTCCGTTCCACACACAGCCTCGGAGGACAGCACAGCAAATTGGTTTCCGTCTCGCCTCATGTACGCCTCATCGCCGGTAGAGAGAGAGACAGAGAGTTTACTGAAGGTGAAATGTCCCAAACTACAAACTGATTGAACAGAAGTTAATATGGTTCCGTAATCTATTCTCAAGATATTTTCTCAACTATTGAGGTGATATTAACCGGAGATCCAGCAGCTACAGAGGTGCTGGCTTGCTGGTCCACTCCTCTGACAGCCTGCTACCGAACATGAGGGTTTAATCAGCGACACAGAAAACTATGTAACAGGATGGTTTACAAGACAATAAGCAGAGGAACATACAAACATGACACAATTGACCCCAGTCTCTCATTCCAACTGACGTTCGGTTAATGCTTCCTGTTGGGTTCTGCCAGGACCCACGACATAATGGTGGTTCAGGCTGGAAAGGGTTACATTGGGGTGGTGGGAGGGGCTAGTGGTCAGGAGAGTTGAGCCAGTAAATGAAAAATGACTCTGTTCCTGAGCAAGACTGTTAAACTTAATTGAACCCAGCTGTAAATAATAATCCGTTCTGAGCATACCTGGTAAAAAGAAAGTTGTAGGTTCTTTCGGGGGTTCTGCAAGTTTCTGTATGATTTTGCAGGGTTCTTTAGGGTTCCGATAAGTGATTAGAACCTGTCGTTAGATGGAGTTATCAGGGCAAAGGTCATCTCTGGCGGGGAAGTGATTCTCACCAAATCCTACAAACAAACGTCGGTTTCGACACAACTTGCCAAAAGTCTCTTGATAAACCCTTAGGAGAGTGTGTAGAACCGGGGAAAAGGCAGCAGCTACATCCTGTATTTGTACCCAAACAGACAGTGTGACTGTGTCGAGTCTCAGCCCACGTTCGTGTTTTCCTCTGAGGTTAACATTTTGATAGAGAGTGTAATGTTCTGTAAATGTTTTTACAAATTACAGGCATCCCACTGTTGTCGTTTCTTTGAAAGCAGGCGACCTCCAGCTCTGAGGGTCTCTGGCCCGGAGGTCCGAGCCGGTGTTCCCCGACAGTCACAGAGTCTCTGAAATAGCGCGCTAAGCTCTACGGAGTACACTCCGTTGACCAAAATCCGGGCCCAATGCAGGGAACCGTCCGTCATTTGGGGGGAGCGTCTTGTCAGCGCTACAGAGATCACAACGATCACTCTGAGCAATTGCCCTCCATTTACCTCAGCGTTGGGGAGGCCTCAGCTTCCACACACACGCAGCGCAGCCGGCCCAGAGCTGGTTCTGGGCTGGCGTCCAAGAACTATTTTGTGGGCAATCGGGGGAGGGTGGGGGAGAAAGGATTCAGATTGCATGTAATTCACCGAGTTAGTGAATGTATTGTGGCTGTTGAGTGATTTGGCACTAAGAAATACGATCCAATTTGCCACAGATGTCAAAAGGGGTTACAAACAAGCACACCGGTTGGGAAACATCACCTTAAATGGGGTCACGGAGGGTTTTGAAGCCAACTGACACTTTCTGTGACAGCAAACTATTTTCTACAATGTATTCAAACACATTAGTATAACCCTGCACACTTCAGCTCCGGTTTCTCCCTACTGTGCTGACACTTTACTTCGTGTGAATCCCAAATGGCACCCTATTCCCTTATAGGTGCACTTCCTTTAACCAGAGGCGTATGGGTCCCATTAGTGCGCTATAAAGGGGACAGAGTGCCAATTGGGAGGCATACATTTGCAGTTCCAGTGGCTCCATTGTGCTAATTAAGCCTCCATCTGCTTCTGGGACCGTGTCCTCCCTCCTCACTCGTCTCTGAAGGGAGGCCGCCTCTCCAACACCACTATGTATTCTCTGACATTGACGGCAGAATAAAGACTTTCATGGTGAGCTGAGTTAATATACCTGTCCCAAACCGAACACTGCTCCCTCAATAGTAAACTAAGTTTGACCTAAGCGCTATATAAATAAATAGGGTGCAAGTTGCGAAGTGCACACTCTAGATCACTGTGTGGTGTTGTTTTAAAATGTGTTGGTTGCCAGGAATGATTGAATCATATGATTTTTAATACCAGAACGGGAAATAAATAAACTTAACTCATCCCAGTTACAAACGCAACTGATTCAGGGTCAAACTTTTTCTACAAACAAAAGACAAGCTTGACAAAACAAAGCAGGTGGGTGCAAAAAATACACCGACTCACAGACCTAAACACAGTGAGGTGTTTTTTTAGCTATAGGTGAGACCTGATGCTTGTTGCCACTGTGCCTGTAGCAGACTTCCTGGACTGCCTATGGAACATGATGCTGGCTGATATATGTGGCAGGTCTCCTGTCATTACGTTTCCCATGTGGAGGAATAGCCCCCTCCAGTCATGGAACAGACCGACGTATACAGGAAGATCGGATGATTAAAACCCCTGCGATAAAAAGACTAGGCGATATACTGCTGTTCGGTTGTGGCTTTGTGCTAAATCAAATGTTCAAGGCCTCCCACTGTCTTCTAACATTCTTTGTGCCGACACTTTTCTTTCATTTATCTGGTGTTCCTATCCAGATCAACCTTGTCGGGTGGGAATCCATTCGTATATTTTGGACCAAGAAGAAGACCATTGCAACTATATTACGTACGTTGAACATCCTGTAAAATAAACATCTGGCATGCTTAACATCTGCTCTACTGAGCATTCGGTCAACTGAACAACCTATATACTGAACATGCTGTCTACTGCAAATGTGGTACTCTGAACATCCTGTATACAGAACATCTGGTGGGCTAAACATCTGCTGTACAATCTGTTTACTGAACATGTCGCCAACTGAATATGCTGTCCACTAAACATAAAACATACTGAACATAATGTTTACTGAATATGAAAACCTAGTGAGCATCATTTAGACCGAACATCCTTTCTGTTGAACTACCAGACGATTTATCACGCAGGTTAATTTCCATCATTAATGCCGGCCAGATCCACAGTGATGATCAGATACTCTGCAGCAAAGACCCTTTCCCCAGCAGACCTGAATGATAAACGTCAGGTCAGGACAATTTGGTGAAGGACGTTTTTTAAGGTTTGTTGAAAAGCTATTATCTCCCCATAAACAACAGTTTTTTGTATTCTAAAACGTGACACTTGCATTGGAAGCTGTACTGCAGCCAACTGTACGTCTCCAGTCCGGCTTCGGCTGGAGGTCATAAGTACTACACACCCTAGGTAGAACACACAATAAGTACTACACACCCTAGGTAGAACACACAATAAGTACTACACACCCTAGGTAGAACACACAATAAGTACTACACACCCTAGGTAGAACACACAATAAGTACTACACAGCCTAGGTAGAACACACAATAAGTACTACACAGCCTAGGTAGAACACACAATAAGTACTACACAGCCTAGGTAGAACACACAATAAGTACTACACAGCCTAGGTAGAACACACAATAAGTACTACACACCCTAGGTAGAACACACAATAAGTACTACACACCCTAGGTAGAACACACAATAAGTAGTACACAGAATATGAAGTACCCATCATAGTTGAAGAGGCTGTTTGGGATGCTGATCTAGTATTAGTATTGGATCTCCCAGCTATCTTCAATGCAAGCAGGTCTGTTCCTGTCCCGGCTACAACAAAGAATCATGACAAAGACAATATTAAATAAAATAATTCTAAGTAACACAAAATAATTATTTGTATATCAACAAAACAAATCATAATAAATACATGACTTCAAAATTAAATTAACCAGTCGAAGCAGCAGTGAAGACTGATAATCCTTATTCTCCATGTTCACGCCCCCTGGTCTGTTCACGCCCCCTGGTCTGTTCACGCCCCCTGGTCTGTTCACGCCCCCTGGTCGGTTCACGCCCCCTGGTCGGTTCACGCCCCCTGGTCGGTTCACGCCCCCTGGTCGGTTCACGCCCCCTGGTCTATGTTCTTATGAAATTTAGATTTATTTTTATAATTCAAAGTTTTGGGACCTGAATAAAAAATATTTTCGATAAATTTATATGTCTGCTTAGTAAACAGTAAGAATGATTGAATAAAATGTTCTTTGTGGAAAATGAAATCGCATTAATCTTGAGTTAGGCGTTCTAATCAAAACAGGTAATCACACATTTCATACAGTACTAAGTAGGACTTTACCCTGATTCAGATCAAAGGGGTTATAGAATTCAGGAAACTTCATGGATGATCATAAATCATCTTACAACATATTTTGTGTGCTTTCAATTGATTTCCCTCTGATAATGTCTGCTGATTTATGACTCTAACCTCTTTAGCAAGTTCTGCACAGCATGGGTTAGGAGACAGAAGTGTTCTGCTTGGAAGAAAACAGGCCTCAAAAGTCCTGGAAAGCTTGTACTGTTAATTTGTCTCATTTGTCCCTGTGAAGACTGTGAAGGTAGATTGGACATGGTCAGTCTAGAACCGATTTTACTCAAATACCCAAAGCTTCATTAGATGTCAGGATCACATTGGATGGCAGGGCGAGCCTTATCTATACTAAGCCCCACGTGGAACTAGAAATTCAGAGAGAGACCTCAGCTGTGAGGTCGATGTGATGTTAAGATGCTCTGTCCTGAGGCGTGGTCCCTGGTCTTGTTAGGACAAGATGTCCTGAGGCGTGGTCCTAAGGCTGGCCATGACAGACTGTCCTGAGGTGTGGTCACAAGGCGTGGTCCTAAGGCTGGCCATGACAGACTGTCCTGAGGTGTGGTCCTGAGGCTTGCCATTATAGACTGCCCTGAGGTGTGGTCATAAGGCTTGGTCCTAAGGCGTGGTCCTAAGCTGGCCATGACAGACTGTCCTGAGGCGTGGTCCTAAGGCTGGCCATGACAGACTGTCCTGAGGTGTGGTCCTGAGGCTTGCCATTATATACTGCCCTGAGGTGTGGTCATAAGGCTCGGTCCTAAGGCGTGGTCCTAAGGCTTGCCATGACAGCGTGGTCTTAGAGCTCAAAACGACAAGAAGTCCTGAGACCCAACAAAGTTCCCATTGGTAAGCATTAAGAGTCTTCAGTATGGCAGTTAATAAATTTTATTTTCTGTCCGGTAGTTGGATGACAGATGAGTCATGCGTATGAGCCAGCCTTGGTTACACAGCACATCAAGAGCAGGTCAATTAGCTGATCGCACCCGTGAAATTTTAACTGGGATCAATGCTTAGCTACACTGAAGAGGGAACAGATCACAATGACAGAGAGCCAGTAATCATTGGCTGTGACAGTGTCACTAATCAATGAGTCTCTTTTCACATTACCTGTATAGAGGGAGAGATAGAGGGATGGACAGACATATATTAAGGGAGGGATAGAGGGATGAATAGACATATAGAGCGAGAGATAGAGGGATGAATAGACATATAGAGCGAGAGATAGAGGGATGCATAGACATATAGAGCGAGAGATATTTAGAGGCACAATATAATAATGAGTTGGTATGGAGGCGCATGTATAGTTGGTACGGAGGCGCATGTATAGTTGGTATGGAGGCGCATGTATAGTTGGTACGGAGGCGCATGTATAGTTGGTACGGAGGCGCATGTATAGTTGGTATGGAGGCGCATGTATAGTTGGTATGGAGGCGCATGTATAGTTGGTATGGAGGCGCATGTATAGTTGGTATGGAGGCGCATGTATGCATAATAAATACAATACATAAATGAAGACAATGTGGCCTTCCTAACGTGCTGGTGCAGCTGTCAGTGTGTGTGTGTGTGTGTGTGAGTGAGGCTACGGTTTGCACAACATAGTTTATGTGAGTAATGCCTTAGGTTCTCTAACAGAACCCAACTAGATCCACCGGACCTCCCAGCCAAACTCTGTTCTGACAGACATGAACCTGCAACTCTCATCTGTGCAACATGCCGCTCTTCATTTATGTCCTGAATCACAGCCGTGAAAGATATTTGAGATGCACCTAACAAATTCAAATAAATGAGCCAAAGGTTTAAAACTAGGCCTACTGCCGTCTTTAAAAGAAAAATAACACCCCTCATTGTGCCACAGAACATTATTCATTAGATGATTTTCTTTCTGTGTTCCGGGACTTCACCCTTTCACGCTCACATGCGGATTTACAAATGAATCACTGGCCAGATGAGACGGTTGATAGGTTTCTAGTGAGGACTTTACAGAATACATTGACTTGTTAGTAATCGTTACATTTATCAACACCCTGCATGGATATCAATGACTGAATAGCATTGTCAATGCGGAGCCATTGGTCAAGCACATAACATCTGACATAACATCATAACATTCTGTCATGATCACTGCCATGACCACAGAGTCAGAACATCCTAGTGGGGTCTAACGTCATGGTTCATGGAAGGAACTGGTTGTCACTTGGCTACAGACTGTGATGTGGCAACAGATGGGATCTGGCCGGATGTTTCAGACCGAACCACAGTAGCTTCATGGCTTCACCTTGAGGATCACACAGCCAAGGAGCATCAGGAGGTCAGCACAGTCGATCACACAGCCAAGGAGCATCGGGAGGTTAGCACAGTCAATCACACAGCCAAGGAGCATCGGGAGGCCAGCACAGTCGATCACACAGCCAAGGAGCATCGGGAGGTCAGCACAGTCGATCACACAGCCAAGGAGCATCGGGAGGTCAGCACAGTCGATCACACAGCCAAGGAGCATCGGGAGGTCAGCACAGTCGATCACACAGCCAAGGAGCATCGGGAGGTCAGCATAGTCGATCACACAGCCAAGGAGCATCGGGAGGTCAGCACAGTCGATCACACAGCCAAGGAGCATCGGGAGGTCAGCACAGTCGATCACACAGCCAAGGAGCTTCGGGAGGTCAGCACAGTCGATCACACGGCCGAGGAGAACTTAACCCTAATTGCTCCAGGATTCACCGGCAATAATGGCTGATCCTCCGGCCGTGACCAGGAAGAGTGGAATGTTCAGGAAAATAAATAAATAATAAAATAAATTTAAAACATTGGTTTAACTATAAACCTTGTCTGGATGTCATCACCTGGAATGGGTGGGTGGAAACAGTAACCCCAACACTATCCCCAACCCTAACACTACACCCCAACCTGACCAGTAAACCTAAATATATTAAGTGAACAATAGAGGACCCAACATTTAACCACGTGGAACCCTTTTGTGTTCTTCAAGAAATGTAGATTTAATTCCATCAGCTTCAACAGCCTGGGTTCTGTCACAAAAGTAAAATTGAAACCAAAAGCAAGTGCCCTTGGCCAAGCCAAATTAAGAGAGCTTTTTCAATTGGGCTAAGTTCTGTATTGAATGCCTTTGACAGGTCAACTTAGAGATTATTAATATATCCAACCAGTGTAAATGCTATGATATTACATGTCCCAAGTCGAAAAACGGATTGAAATCTCTTCAAAATGCAATTTTCTGATAAAAAGTAAAAACTGTTTATTTACCAATGCCTCCAGGATTTTACCAAGGGATGACGATGTAAAGATAGGGTGGAGGTAATCACCAACACTTGTGTCCCCGCCCTTATGCAGCAGGAGCTCATGAGTGGTTTTCCAGACTTTTGGGATAACCCCCAAAATGTATATTAGATCAAATATATGCGTTAGAGCTCCAGAGATAATTGGAACAGAGCACTGAGCCTGGAACTATCCCATCAGCCCCTGGGGTCTGTCAGACTGTCAGACTGCGTGTGTAGTTGTGGTCTACATACACTGCGTGTACGTGTCCAATATACAGGAACATACAAGCCAGCCTCACCATTATCATCATCTTCTTATCATCACACCATCGTGGTTGTATTTAGACATCAAGGTCCAGAGTGCTGACAGACTGAGAGACTGTTAGTCAGACAGACTGACAGCCAGCAGACTAACCGCTAGATAGACTGACAGAATAAATGACAGCTAGACAGACAGACTAACAGAGACAGAACAAAATACTTAGTGTGTCTGGATATGGGGGGGTGTGTAGAACTGCACAAATACAATGCAAGTCATTCAAACCCGCTGCCCACCCACGCTTTAGGTTAGCATTTCCCCAGCAGTTAAGTGGTTAAACCCACTACTTCTAGTACTCCTGAACCACTGTGAGACACAGGTCACTAACATTGTAGAAGACTAAAAACCTACAAGGGCAACTTTCAACGAAACTCACGATGGGGACAATATGGCGTTAGTGTGAGCCACATGGTGTCATGGCAACCATTGGTTTTGTCTTCAAGATGAACAGAAAAACCTTGTTCAGTTTCTCAAAGCCCTGTGAAGTCATTTCCATGTCTGTTTCACGCCAGAGATACATGTAAGATACAGGTTGCAGTTCAAGAGTTACAACAACACTTCCTGGCAACACCCGGTCTGTCAAAGGGACTGGGTGCCTCAAGAATAACTCCCAATACTCTGGATGAAGCACTACTTGGTTCCACAAAGGGTCAAATCCATGGCACAACAGACGAGTCAAATGCTGTCTCACCATGACATGATAAAACTAACACAATCAAAGAGACCAGGAGGTCAAAATAGACCATTTATTTTCCAGAGAAACTACATTCTCCACTACAAACCCTACTCTCACAATTCTTCTCCCATTCTCCTCTCCTCTCACCCCACCCAGTACAGCTCTCACCTAATCACACATCCTCTACTCTCCTGCCTCCAGTCCTCTCACTAAAGCCTCCTCCCCTCTCCTGTCACCTCTCACCTCTCTGACCCTCTACTCTCTCACCTCACCAAATCTCCTTTACCAAACCTCCCCCACCTCCCCTCCTCTCTGGACCTTTTGTAGAACTGACTGATGGCAATCATGTCCCGGTCCAATCTCCCCTCCCCAGCCAACTGAAATAAACTAGCTTCTTACAACACTACGGCTACAGCAACCAGGGCAAAAAATAAACCTTCACTACGGTAGCGGACGGACATTCCGACTGCAGCAGCAATCTGGCCAGTAGTGTCGGGTTTACCCTCAGGTGTGAAGGAATTGAGTGTGAGAGAGCAGAATGCAGCCATGTGAATTAGAGCCTGTAACTAGACAGTCTGAAGTCATCACACACCAGTGTGACAGAAAATCAGTCTGACGTGGCCTCTGGCTGCCTGCTGCCTGGGGCTGTCGTCGGGTCACCGCGGCTTGAGGGAGGAGGTCCGGAGGTCAGGTGAGGAGAACCTGGGAAAACATCCGACTCCCAGAGGGCTAAAGTCACACGGTCAACAGGCATAGGGCTAGACCGACCCAAACACACACATATTTGGAAAGGCGGTGAATGTCAGAGGCCCCGTGGTGTACGGGAGTGACAGTGGGGAAGTGGTAATCTTCTCATCTACCCATAACGATTAGAAGGCGACATTAACACCAACTCAAAACAGATGCTGTCTAAACCCCGTAGACAGCATCTGCATTCAGGAGGCCATGATAACCTGAGGCTGTGAACGAGGCACTGATGTTAATGGAAAAACTTGCTGTGCTATCTTTCCTCCCCCCAATCGATGCGCTTGTAGACTAAGCATCCTCTTCCTCTTGGCTGAAGCATCGTTGACAAGGGGTGCTGATGGCCGTGACAGGAGCTCAGCGGAACTGTTTTGTTGCACTGTGGATTTTGTTGTGGTGTCTTTGCAGGCCAGAGGACAGTGAAGGCCAGAGGACAGAGAAGGCCAGAGGACAGAGAAGGCCAGAGGACAGTGAAGGCCAGAGGACAGTGAAGGCCAGAGGACAGTGAAGGCCAGTGAAGGCGGCAGTGGAATCACATCACATTTCTCCACTTCTTCCAGGGTAATACTTGACTTAATAAATGTATTTCTCATCACAGTTATACTGGTTGGAAAAGCATGTTTTGGAATCTGCACTGACTCTTAAATACTTTATTGGCTTGTACTTACTCAGCAAAACACCTTAGATCTCTGTTTTTGTTTCTGTCAGTAATCTTAAGCCGAGGAAAAGGCTGTATCGATATTCGCCAGCTAGAAATCGAAGACCGGAGCCGACCGGATGCTGTTGATGATGTCATAATAGCAGAATTTATTATATGGTAGTAAAAAAAAAAGATCTGTTAAAATGATGTGGTACTCCTGGGTGTTAATGAAGAGGGTATTGTTACAGTTTGGTGTCAGCTGGAGGAGGAGATCGCAGGGTAAAGGACTGTCCAAACAGCACTAAGTTATTTAACTGTCTGATTCAACATTCAACAACTTCAACTCATGTGCATCATCAATGGAAAACTCTTTCATCGGAAAGTCAATGTCTTAGGGCGTCAGAGTAGCATGCTCCCTTTGTACTGAAGCCAAAGCCTGAAATCATCACTTAGTCTTTTGCCAAAACAACTGTATCTGATGTCTGTCGTATAGGAGAAAGAGGTCTGAATAACATTCACTTCATGGTCAAATTGGCAATTTCCAAGCTTGGTATGAATGGGATACTTGGTTGCAACCATGTGGGGGAGGTTAGTGTTAAATGACATGGTAGAGAGTGTAGGAATACCTGTTACATAACAGGAGTGAACATTTTGATGTTTCCATGGAGACATAGAGCTTAATTGGCTCATTTCGCTTACTGTTTATGAGACAGGTAGAGAGAGGGGGAGAGAGAGCCTCAGTGCTTGGTGTTTATTTGACAGGTACAGAAGACAAGGAAAGAGAAGAAAGAGAAACAAAAAGAGAGAGACCGAGCAGTCTCAGTTTTCGTGTTTATTAGGCAGGTAGAAAAAAGAGAATAGGTGAAGAACTGCTGCTATAAATGTCTATGCTAATTAGTTACTGTAGATATTCAATATTTTCTTAAGTGGCAGAGCTAATGGGGTACTTTATCATTGCTGTGAGGGTAAGAGAGACATAAAGAGATAATGAGAGACAGAAAGAGATAGAGGGATAGAGAGAGAGGATGAAGAGAGCAGGTTGGAAGAGAGAGGATAGATATATATATATATATAAAAATGTATCCCTGTGTAGAGAGAGAACCTAGCTAAGGTTAAAACAGAATGTCAGATTTGTTTTCAATTTTGTTATTCATAATACCTCTCTTATTTTTCATTTACTGCATAAGCACTCAATTCCCATGGGAATAAAACCCTTTAAATTGAAATAGAATTGAAACTGAATTGAGAATAAGAAAAGCATTTCTATTAGCATTAAGAACATTGAACAACTGGGGCTGTTCTGGTGTTCAGTAAAGACTCATTTCTACCAAGCCACCACTCTGAACAGACGGCATTTTACCTAACCACACCAAATGGTTGTCATGACAGCGCCACACCACCTCGATGAGTATAATTTCTCATTCAGGCCACAGTGGAATTGTCTTCCTTTCTCCAGAACATAACACAATCTCCTGTTCCAATCCACATTTGGCCTTCACTGCCTTGCTCTCACCTCTATGTGAAAATACAACAGCGTCATTTTGTGTATGTGTTTGGAAATTGCTTTTCCCCACTGTTAACCCTGAGGACGAGCAGATCTGAGAACGGGAGGATACAGGATCTAGTCTGTCTTTCTCCCTCCTCTCCATCACCATCACCAATCCTGATCTCTCTACCACGCCTGATTGGTTACACTTACATGGCCGAGCCCCACCAACTGAGCAAGACAGGAAACACCTTGACGGAGGTTAAGCACGTGGTCGCCCTTGTTAACAGAAGAATACAATCTACCTTCTGGATCTGCTGTGATTGACAGTCAGATGTTATTCTCTAAGTTTAGATATGTTTGTAGAACATGTTTACCCTGTCCAGGTTTCTTGAGCGTGCAACTGTTTGATGTTAATTTCTGTACATCTCAGACTGCTTAGCTGCACATAGTCGTGCTTTCCTATAAGCAGAGAGGAACCATTCTTTACTGAGTACCAGCCATTAGCCATCTGCTCAAAATATTATAAATATTTCTCCTACAGCTATTCAGAGGAGTGCCAGCTTTTACTAATCAAATCTTCTTCACTTTCTCTGCTAAATGATGTGTTGACGTGCTTTAGAGCAGAAACGGGAAAAGAAATAAAAGAAGAGAGAGAGAAGAGAGGATAGAAGAGAAAGATAGAGAAGAAAGGACAGCAAAACGGAAACAGCAGAGAGAGGAAAGAAAGATGGAAGAGTGGGAAAAGCTTCCTCAGTTCCAGCTGTGACGCCATTAGCAAACTAAGCATGAAAATTGAAACAGGCGAGAAACTGAAGCCCAGAAATCCTCCTATTAACTGGCAATGAATCCTGATTGAAGGGCTTAGTGTTACAATGTCTTCTCCCACCGCAGGGCCCTCAACAACAGGATGTTCTGGTTTCCAGGGAAAGTGGATGCTATGAGTATGATGAGACATCCACCACTGACCCTTTACTGGATCGGTTGAACAGTGCCGAAGAGATCCTCTCCTGACAGTTTGTTGTCTTCAGACCAGCGTGACTGAACTTAATCGTACCAAGATGAACATCATGGGCGTTCACAAGATCCAAGTCTTGACCACAGCCCCAAACATTTTTGTTGCAGTTTGCTGTCATTCTAAAAACTGGTAACCGTGTTTGACTACACTTTGACTACAGAAAGTCTCATCCGGTTTCTATCCTGAAATTGGAATGAGCACCTACCAGCATATTCAGCAGCGATGTCCAGGAAATCTGGAACCCCTTAACAGTATCTTTACGACTCAACAAGAAATAATTGTCTGAGTTGATTCACGATGTTCAGTGTGTTGATATTAGATGTTTAGTGTAAACAACATTTACTGTGGCTATGACAATGGATCTGACAGCTCACACAGATGAAAGACATTTTTCAGGCGAGGTGGATGGAAATGTGGTAATTTATATAGATTCCAGAAAACAGAGAAATCAAAGGAACAGGCCCACTGTTATGGTGTGTGTGTGCCTGTGTGTGCGTTTGCTTATATATACACTTTTTAGAACCTTCACAGGTAAACCAATACCAATATAAATAGGTTCCAACATGTTGTGCCTCAGAAGGAAAGGCGGTATTTCAGCTATTATAACCCCCTCACCTCAACATCTAAAATACATTTAGTTAAAACAACGGCCCTTAAAACCACAACAGCCCAGTCAACATTCAGAAGTGGTCTAGGTCACATACGTGTTGACCAATGTTGTATAAGTTGCAATGAAATATCTCGCCTCCTGAAACAAGGCTGTCAGTTTAAGTAAGACAACATACAACCAGACACTCCACGCAAGTACAGCGACAAACACAAAGTCAAGTAAACACGCTGGCTGAGGTCCACAACATTCTCTGTGGCCTTCTTACAGCCCGGTGAGGAATACATTTACTGGAGGGCAGGCAAGGTGCCCCAAATAACATGCTGATAAGATATTCTGTCACTCCTCCTTTCCCTTCCTCCCCCCCTCTCTCAGTCTCCCTCTCTCTCTCTCTGTGTCATGATAGAAACCGGAGACCCAGAAAGCGTTCCCTGGAACTGAACCACTATTTGCAGCCACATACCTTACAGTTTAGCGGAGGGAGAGAGTCCCGTAGCACAGGGACCCCTCCCCCAGTGTGTTCCCTGGAACTGAACCACTATTTGCAGCCACATACCTTACAGTTTAGCGGAGGGAGAGAGTCCCGTAGCACAGGGACCCCTCCCCCAGTGTGTTCACAGCACTACGGGACCAGCTGGACCCAACGTTGAAACATCGACTAAAGGCAGTTGTTCCCCATGTTTACCCATTATGGATTCCAGGCCGGATCTCTTGGATATTGGGAATACCTAGACAGCAATGTCACCTCCCTGGATTACCGGGAACAATTCAAGGAATCCTCTCACTTCCACAAAATGACAGAGGTGGATAATTCATGTCCTGGGTTGGACTACTTCTGGTTTAGGGACAGGCTACCGTTTTAAGCAACTGAGACATTATGCCCCTGAAAGATGTGATTAGAATGTGGGTAGTTTGGATTCTGATGCAGTTTGGTTACAATATGTGGTAGAAAGCCCAAGGGGTGTGAATTGTGGTAAATACTAATATTGGCCATTTTAAAGTCATGCCTCACTTCTCCATACCCAAGACAAATGTATACACTCTACCCAAGTAACAAGGACAAACACCTAAAGACCCGTAACTTTCACCGTAGTGGATTTCCCCCCATTTCATTTATTTAGAAAAATACCTCAAAATGCTACACCTCTTGTACCCAAAGACACAAACTTGACTAACCCCATCAATTAGATTAAGGTATTTCAACATTATATTTTCTTGTCTTCCTACCTCAGCACCTTTCTTCTTACCTCAACACCTCTGTCTTTCTACCAAAGCACCTCTGTCTTCCTACCTCAGCACCTGTCACATTCTACCTCAGCACCTCTGTCACATTCTACATCAGCACCTCTGTCACATTCTACCTCAGCACCTCTGTCACATTCTACCTCAGCACCTCTGTCACATTCTACCTCAGCACCTCTGTCTTTCTACCTCAGCACCTCTGTCACATTCTACCTCAGCACCTATGCCTGTCTGCATCACATAGAGACACAGTAAGAGACTGAGAGACAGAGTGATGACTGCTGAAACAGAGAGAGACAGAGAGCAAATGGATGAAGAGACGCATTCTGATCTTGATAATAAAGAAATGTAAAGGCAATGCAACACTAACCTGTCAGGCAGTTCATCTAGGGTTCTCCTGCAAAATATTTATTGAGGCAGTGGGAAACATTCACATTTAAACTGGTTCTATGAAAAACAAACCAAACGTCCTAGTCAGAAGACCTATTAACCATTCACATTTTTGCATTTTAGTTATTTAGCAGGCACTCTTATGCAGTAAGTGAATACCTGTTTTCAGACAAAACCCTGTTGGATACACACTTCTGATTTTTTACTCTACATACAACAATCTTTGTAAATCCCAATTGCCACCATGTTGTCACGTAGAAAACATTGCCTTTCAATAATATAACTCAAATTATCACAATGCTAACACACTCAACAAACAGTAGTGGAGGTGCAAACACTAAAAAGCATAATTAGTCAGCAAGCAATCAGGATGCTGGCATGAATATAAATAGCCATAGGAAAGCTCATCTCCATTTCAAACAATGGATGGTAACATCAGAAAGAGAGGAGGAATAAGAGGTGGACAAAGGAGGAGAGGAAGAATGAGGGGAGGTGAACATGGGAGGAGAAAAGGAGGAAGGAGAGGAGGTAGACAAAGGGGGAGAAAAAGAATAATGAGAGGAGGTGAACATTGGAGGAGAAAATGAGGAATGAGAGGAGGTGGACATGGGAGGAGAAAATGAGGAATGAGAGGAGGTTTGACAAAGGAGGAGAAAATTAGGAATGAGAGGTGAACATGGGAGGAGAAAAAGGAATGAGAGGAGGTGGACAAGGGAGGAGAAAAGGAGGAATGAGAGGAGGTTTGACAAGGGAGGAGAAAAGGAGGAATGAGAGGAGGTGGACAAGGTAGGAGAAAAGAAAAAATGAGAGGACGTGGATAGGGGAGGAGACGTGGAGAAATGAGAGGAGGTGGATAGGGGAGGAGACGTGGAGAAATGAGAGGAGGTGGATAGGGGAGGAGACGTGGAGAAATGAGAGGAGGTGGATAGGGGAGAAGAGTTCTTGCCTTGGGCGTGTAAGTGATATGTTCTACAGCATACAGAATGTACATGTTCTTCTTTTTGTAGATCTGGTGGTAGACCAGGCTTAACTTCTGAGGCCCAGGAACTAGTCATTGTGTGTAAACAGCCGTGTACGTTAGAGGTATCCACTCATAATTTAGGTTCACGACATGTTTCAATGTGCACAAGAATATATCCTGAATAGATTCCTGTCTTTCCTCTGTCACATGTCCACTTCTGTATTCCATGCAATCCGTTAACATTGAAGCTTATCATTCTTAATGCTACGAAACTATAACATCATGAAACCTGCCTTAAGTAGATTTTGTTTTACTTCTTTCCTCTTTTGACCTCAATATATTTTTCACGTTTGTTGAGTAATGACACTGAAACCACCTCCAGAGCTCCGATCAATGCTTTGTCTCTCTTCCAACCAAACCCAGATATTCGCAATCTTGATCCTCTCTCACTTACTACCACCACCTTCTCCATCCTCTGTCTCCCATCTCGTCAGTTTTCCATGTGGTATCCTGATTCTGCCTCTTCGACCCAACTCTTCTCCCTCTCTATATCCTATGACTCTTTCCCCTTTCTCCCCCATCCTACTCCAAGGATAAGTGATTCACTACAACCTCACATAGCTTGACTGCACAGAACTGAGGAAAGAATGTAGGAAAAATAAGCTTCCGCGTGACCCAAGATCATCTAATCCCTCTGTTCCAAAAGCCACTTTCATTCCAAATTTCAAGCTTCTTCCTCTATGCCTGGGACACTTTTTGCCACCTTTAACTCTCGCCTTAATTATTCTTTACTTTGTCAACCGCTTTGTTGAAGACATCCTCACCTCCTTCACCCAGCCTGGTCACTCACAACCAGAACAATGCTACCCATTAAAAGACAAATTGCTAAGTTCCTCCCTCTAGCGTCTTCCCTCTAGAGAAAAGGCAGAAACATTGCATTTAGAAATCTAGATAGCCTTGGCAGCAAACCACAGTTCGTAACAACTATGTAGCTACAATATTTGCTTTAAAATAATAGTTTTGGAGCCTATCCTGTCAGTGCTATAGCATTTTTTTGTTTAGCCTAGGAGCTAACACCTAACTAACTTTGCATTTAGCCAACTTTATGCAAAGCTTGGTTCAGAATTTCCTTTCCAAGGTTAGTGTAGTGCTGCACATAGAGTGTATGCTGGAAACACAACCATGAATGCAAATTGTTGGAATGCGGCATGAAATATATAATAAAAACAGAAGGCAATGATGTGTATCAAATGTTGAAACTGAGAATTGTTAAATAGTTCTGGAAAAATTAATTCCCATTTTGATGCCAGCAGTACTTTTCAAAAATGTTTGGACAGAGGAATGTTTACCACTGTGTTGCATCACCTCTTCTTTTTACAATACTCTGTAAGTGTTTGGGAACTGAGGACACCAATTGCTGTTGTTTTGAAAGGGAAACGTTTTACCATTCTTACAGATGATACAGGAGTTCAGCAGCTCAACAGATAGGGTTAAATGATTTGCACATAGGGTTGAAAATTTAAAATAGGGTTAAATGATTTGCACATCTTTGCATTCAGTTTTTATTTGTATTTTACACAGCGTCCCAATTTTTTGGAAACTTGGTTGTACAATAATAATATAGCCAATATTAACTTTAGCAATATCTCTCTGAATTATCTTTGATACTAAACTACTAATCTTAAAAAAAGATTGATAATGTTGCACCATTGTTTTTCCTTATTGACTGAACAGATGAAGTAATTAGCATTAATTTGGAAGATTGTTTTACTAACCCACTATTAAAACACTACATTTTTTATTAATTAATGACATTGTATTTACAGCTGGGCTGAGAAATAACAGATTTCCTATCAAAATATAAATGCAAGAAAATTATTAAAAGATCTTCAAATAGATTTAGGGATTTTATAATTGCTTAAATGCTGTAGATACTCATGCCAACCTTTTCCAAAATAAAATATTTGTTGTTGAGAAAGACTGTAATTGAATATTTCATGCTTCATCTCTCTGTCTACATCTAAAATTGCTGTTTTCTTTGCTGCTTAATACATTCTTCCTCTTCATCGAGTCTTTACTCCTGTGCAACTCAGCAAGATGATGTATAAACAATCATTTGTTTGGTTGCAGAAGCATTTGTCAGAGATTCAGAACCCTTGTCTCACGAGAATCTCTTTCTCAAAAAATATATTCATTTTCACAGATGTAAGATTTAGAATGTATGCAAATGAATTCCACATTTTAACACATTTTTCCCTTAAAACACTTAAGTGCAGATTCATGTTGACATGTTTTTAGCTTTGCCTTTGGAATGCAATAGAGCATGTATCCATCCAAAGAGGTCTTTTATTGGTTCAAAGCAATCTAGCGCAACACCGGCCCAGGGGAAAATGCATAGACCTTGAAGCAAGGTAACATTTTGAGCTTTTACAAATTAGTTTCTTGTAAAACAGCTATTTCTACCATTCAGTCTATGAGCCCAATGTGAACTCATTCCGTATTAAGTGCAACACTGGACTCTTTATGCAGGGAAGAGGGTGTTATTTATGAGGCACACTTATAATCAAAGGTCAAAGTGGAGTAAATTATGTATCTTTAACCAATAACTTTGTTTACTTTATAGATAACATTTCATGCCGGGAAGTCATCTATATGAGTGTGTGTATGTTTTACTCATTATTTCTAGGGACAATGTCAGATTTATCAATAACCTCATTGACAGAACCGTATGAGGTTTGTAGTTTGACTCACCTGGTCTTTCCAGTAAAGATGTTTGTGTGAAATCTACATCTGGATTCACATGTTGAAACCAGATATCAGACATTAAAACCAAATTCGTCCCCCGAAAGTTTTTTTAATCAAGCCCTCACAAAGGAATATGTAATTTCTGGCTCAGAATTTTGGTTTGGGGAAAATGTATATTTGGAACATAACAACATTGGGGGCAGCAGAAACAGGAATGGCTCATCCAATGGAGAGGAGTCAATGGTAGTTGGGTCTCAATGACTGATCTATGTGGGGCCCGTTAACCCAATGTATTGGGGCATTATACAATGATTAAAATAGCTCTTTACGAGATAACAAGTTTTATGTTTTGACACAAGTAATTGATTTTCTTGAGAGTCTTAGCGCAGTTTTTCTATTTTAATCAATCAAATGTATTTATGAAGCCCAGCAGTTGTCGCAAAGCAGTTGTCACTCTTGAAAGAGTGAATTCTGGTTGAACAAAATTGCCCATGTACGTCCAGCCTTAGTTATCGGCTGTTCTCCCCTGAATAAACAGACGCAGCAAAAATAGAGTTTGTGTACAAGCTGATGGGTTAGTTATCCTGGAATGTAGCCGAACCGGACTGGGCTCCCACAGAGACCGGCTCTGATACGAATGTCACACGCTCACAATGAGCCATGTCTCCAACGCAGCAGTCGTCTAATCGGCTCCACCGTATGGACTGTGGCTGCAGGTACTGTATCTCACACAGCAGAAAACACACGCCTCCACGTCCCAAACGGCACCCTACCGGCCATGGTTCAAACTAATGCGCTGTGAGGGAGTAGGGTGCCAATTGGGACACGGACCACGTTTGTCTGTCCAGGATTAAGAGGAAAATCGAGGGCATAACAGGAACAGAGACCCTTATTCAAATGACTGTAATGGGTTGGCTACCCTTCTGATTTCCATATTAATGAAAGAAGGCTTTTATCTGCCTGTCCACCGGGTTGAACCTCTGAATGGGACAATGAGGATTGTTCCTCTTGCTGATCTGATTCCAGCACATCATTAATGAAGCAGAATGCCATTATATTACATTATATCGCATTATATATATTTTTAAGTCAAGTATTGTGGGAATGTATTCAACCTTCAGAGGGTTTTTTTGGGAGAAAGGTGTATGATTCTGTGTGAATGATGCCAAAGGCTCCAGATGCGTAAAGTTATTTTGGAAAAACGACATACTATTTATCTGTGTATTATGTACAACTGTTTTGTTTCAGCATAGCATTTTAAATAATTGTCACAGAGTGTGCTTTCTCTGGTGCTAAAGTATCCACACCAGAGCCGTAGAGAGAAAGCTTTCCTACCCTCAGTTGACGCAACTCTGTGTGGTCACGTGGTCCACGCGTCCCGAGAAAGTTCCAAAATAGCAGAGCGGGCAATTCTAATGAAAAACTCACCAGAGCTCCACAAAAACAGTTTTTTGGTAACTACTTAACTAAAGAATATTCGTATCGGTAGCTAAAAACATAGTCCGACTTTTGGGACCTCTGTATAAATCATGAATTACAGAAAACTACTTATAATATGAAATTAGTTGGTTGCTAGTCGTGTCCTATGTAAGCTACGTATTCTAGCGCCTATAAAATCAATGTTGCCAGACTTTGGATCATATTTATTAACATCTCCAATATGAAAGTTGTACTCTGATTTTGTAATCTCTTCATACTTTTCAAATGTTGACATTACATGTAACCTGCAAACAAGTAATGAGTTTCATTAATACATCTGTAAGACTGCGTTCTGTCTTGTCCTTGTTCCTAGCAATATCATGTTTTAAATGGAAGCCTTGTGTTAGGTTGATCATTATATGAAGATCTCTTAATCAGTTTGTTCATTAAACATGTACTTTACAATTAGATTAATCATTTTGTACTCTGGTCTTTGATGGTTCCTTGACATTGTGTATAATCGCATCCAACTGGAGAGTTTAATTCGACGAATGGAACCCTACACTACGTTAATCAGTGCTAGCTAGCATACAATCTTCGTACTTTAAGCTAACGTTAAATGTATTAAATGGCAGGAAAAAAGCTAAGAGGATTAACTATTTTGCTACCGCCATTCAAAAAAAGATTAAACATTGTGCAAAATAAATTCTTACCTTCGAACAGTTTCATCATACGCTGCTTCTCAACGACGCAGCTGCTTGGTTTGGAACTAACTGGCCATCTTTTGCGGCCATTTTGGGAGACCGAGTCCGACTTTCTCATTCGCTATTTCAGACGAGCTTTGTCGGCTGGTTGAGTGGATTACTGTAGTAATACTTTTTGTTTTCACAAAAAGTACTTGTGTGTAAACGTCAGTACATTTTCATAGCTATAGAACGAACGAACGCGATGGAATATACACTTTCTAATTGCTAAAAAAGTTGTTAAGACGTAGTTAGCTAGCTTTAGGTCTTATCTAATAGACGTTGCTGTAGCTTGCTTTCTAGGTAACACTGAGTAGTACCTGAAATCCCCTGTTGCAAAAGTATTTGCACAATCCTCTGTGCTAGTATTCATCATTGGATCTGCACGTAGCTAGTAATGGACAAGCCACCACCAGTCAAGAATGGAGTATCTATGGTTCTTGGTTACTATCTCAACATCACAGCTGGCCTTCAGTTTAGTTGTTTTGAATCATATAGATATGGCTATGAGACTTAAAAGTGTGTTCAATATATTAAGAATTGGTTTCATGCTATGTATGGTCATGTCAGGAAAGTGATCGACATGAAAAAAGATGTAACCAGCCTCTTAAGCCCCCTGCTTACATGATCATTTATCTGAAATGCCTTTCCAGCTGAAAAGTCCCACCATGCAAAACAAATCAATGCCAGCCAGGAATATTTAGCCAAACTGATTGGAATATTTACAATGATTGCTTGAGTCCTATCAACACTCACAATGCATAAGTACAGGAAGTATATTGAGCAGACATTATTGTTTTTCTAACTATCTATTTGCTACACTACTTCCAGACATAATGAGTATTGCAGGCCAGCATTGTGTAAACAATTATCGCCTCCAGGATTTTCAACCCGACTACCACTAAGCAAGACCTTTTTCCACCTTTTTTTTACCAGCGCGTGTGTAAATCTAATGTAGTCATGGCCAAAGAGACTTGAAACAGGAAGTAGAAAACATAGAACTACATGTTAAAGAGACATGAATAGATTAACATTCAAACTCTAGTTAAATGTGTCCCAATATCAGTGTCAACACCCTTGGTCACTGCAATGTAGGTTCAAGTCCAGCCCACTGCTCCTTCAGCCAAGACTCTCTCATCCATCTTCAGTCTCTCTGCCCAGTAAAACATATGAATGGCAGATAGAATATATTAGAAAACAGTTATCTATGGTAATCTATGGTCAAGACTGCTGGTATAAGAGAGAAACACAGCGACATATGGGGTTTTGTTCTTAAAATGAATACAAGTATTTTACCAGAATTGTCTCAAAACAAGGATGTGGAATTTTATTATGTTATTAATATCAGCAGGTGGAACAGACAAGGGTTTTTTCACCTCTTTAGAAAAAGACAGGGGAATAAAGAGAGATTTTACCATTCTTAGTCTCATTCTTAGTTGGGCCTTTATGGGAAATGAGTAAGAGAGGAGTAAAATAAAAGGATACTTAATCTGCTGAAAATCATATGACTGATATTTAAGAAGAAGTGTGAAGAGTAACACATTTGCACGAATGTATGTACCCAAACAGACAGACAAATAGAAAGGTAGACAGCCAGAAACACAGTCAGGTAGACAGTCAGAAACATAGACGGGTAGACAGAATGATCATTGTCAAATGCACAAAATAACAGTGTCGTTCTGAGCAATAAAATACTTATCATCTACGCAGTGGTCTAAATAAAAAGTAGTTGTATAAGTAAAAAAACGCAAATAATATATAGAATAAAAATTTTAACTAACAGAATATATGCATAACAATATAAACTAGCAGCAATTTCAAAGAGTGTGGAAATGGGGTAATGACAATATGAAAGAAGTCTTTAGATTTGTAAATATAAGTTTAATAGTGCCTTTGAATGTTACCTTTATACAAGCTATTGTGGAATGGATGTGCATAGAACGTTGATAACGTCATCAGAGCGTAATGCCATTCAGATGGATCTATTGTGGAATGGATGTGCATAGAACGTTGATAACGTCAGCAAAGCGTAATGCCGTTCAGATGGATCTTAAGCTGAATGTATTTGTGCCTGTGAGGCTATTTAAACGTTTTATGGTAAAATGTGATCGTTTTATAATGTGTATACTTTCATACTTCCAATCTGTAAATGTTTTATTTTGGTAATACGGGGCTCAGCTGTGAAAGAGACCATGGTCTCAGTTGATTTCTCTCTGTAAAAAATTGTAAATAAATAGATCTCTACTGTGAATTTAATTAAATCCACACCATCTGGGCTGCAAACATTGTCTGAGTAAGTTCTAACTCCTACCAGCTGATATTGATCTAACACTGCAATCTCTAACTATCCTTCATGCCATCTCTATCATGAACCCTCTATGCCCAATCAAGCTTCTACTATCCTATATGAATCCTCTATGAAACTGTTCTTCTCTATCCTTCTAACACTCCAGCCTTGCTTTCTTGAAGACAGTTTCGGCACACAGAACTCACTAGTACTGCTGAAAAGATGACTTCCATTGTAAACAACAACTTGGATAATGTTAATGTTAAACTTGCTAATGTACCCTAACACCCTAGATATTGACTGTTAATGTACCCTAACCCCATAGATATTGACTGCTAATGTACCCTAACACCTTAGATAACAACAGTTAATGTACCCTAACACCCTAGATATTGACTGCTAATTTACCCTACCACCTTAGATAACAACAGCTAATGTACCATAACACGCCAGATAATGACTGCTTGTTTTCCCTAACACCATAGATAATGACTGCTTGTTTACCCTAACACCATAGATAATGACTGCTTGTTTACCCTAACACCATAGATAATGACTGCTTGTTTACCCTAACACCATAGGCTAGTAGCATGGAACCTTTGACTAACGTAGATAAAACAACAGTGCTGATGGTTTTAAACTGGCATCCCATAATGTAACTGATCCTGGCATAATGACAGAGACCATGAGAGACATTGAGAGAAAGAGAGGGGGAGAGACAGAGAGATTATTGGACAGAAAGAGAGATGAGGGAGGAGAAACTGATCCCCAAAACATTTTATAATTGGAAGGAATGAAACAAGAAATAGCTGAATGCCTCAAACTATGTTTGCTTGCAGAACATTTGCGGATGACTGGATGTCTTCAACATAAATATTTTGGAATATAAATGTTAACAATTCTGTTTACACAACCATAAACAAACTGCATGAACGATTTCTGTTACACATTCTGTTGATAGACGTGTCTGTCTGTCTTTCTGTCGGTCGGTTCTATTGCCTGGGAATTCAGCCATAGATAGGTGTGACTCAACAACACTTGCTACATTTGTTCCAATTATTGAGAATCTGTATAGACCAGAGAGAGGCAATAAGGGAGAGAGAAAAACCAAGGGGCAGACAGAGAGACAGTAGCAGAGAGACAAGAGTAGAGAGACAGAATTAGAAAGGCAAGAGTAGAGAGACAGGAGTAGAGAGACAGGAGTAGAGAGACAAGTTGAAAAACAAAACACTAAGTATCCTTTAGACAGACTGACATACTTGGTAAAGATGAATTACATGTATTCACTTTTAAACTCAGTGATCTGATCAGCCAGGAGCTGTGGACTCACGCTGGGGCACTCTGCAAATTGTACTTTCCGGGCAAAATGTCTGAGCAATGACTAGACGATTTAAATGGTGAGTAGGTCGGTTTGTGGATGCATCGATGGACGTCCAGGAAACATGTCCTGGCTGGTGACAGGGGAGTGGACCCTGCTCTCTGTCGCCCCCGTCTCTGTACCAGCCTGCCTTCCCGTTTCCTACTGACCTGTCTGGGAAAATTAGCTTTAAAAGTACGCTCCTGTTCTGGCACCAAAATTCATCACCAGCGGTATGAGATGAATGTTTCGCTGTATATTCCCTGCATCAGTTGTCCCAGTAAAGAGCGGTTGGAAACAAACAAAGCAAATAAAGCTTATTAGTATAATTGTACATCAACATACATCACAAGGGACAGAATACACACAGACCATTATGCTGCCATGGTTACCAACTGAACCCTCTCAGGGGTCCAGGTAGGAATTGGTGCACTACATTGGAAATAGGTTGCTATTTGGACCTCAGACAGCGTGAAGGGCGTTTCCTCTCCACATTAACTCAAGAAATGAACCAAGACATAGCGGCAATGTTCAGCTGGAGGAAATATCAACATGCTTGACCAACATGGAGGAGGTGTCGGGGAGTAATGGAGGAGGAGGTCAGGAGACTAGGTAGCAGGAGGGAGGATCTCCTTCACAGTATGTGTGGAGTTTAACGTTATTGTGTGTAAAATCTTAGTTGTTATATATTTTTGTTAACAAACATATAATTATGAAATATTCCAACATTTAGGGCAGTTAATGCTTTGAATAAAATTACGCATAGAAAAAAGCTTATTCGTAAATATGCGAAACTGGCAAATACGCTTCATAACTCTATTATAATAGCCAGCAATCTGCTGAGTCCAAGCATGGCTGTCAGACAAATCCTTCTTACTTCTTCCACTGAAAACCTCCTCCACCACTTCCTAGGCTGGTACCCAATTTGTACCCACTGCTTGGACATGAAACATCCCATACTGGGTCAGATTGCACCATTTTCATTTCATTTACACATTAATGCTGTTAAGGGTAGTTGTAGAATAGAACATGTATATGTAATGTGCTTCCCTGTTCTGTCATTAACCACAGGACCTTGAAGTGTAGAAATGTAACCTGTCTGAACTGTCCAGATCACAAAGTGAGTTATAATCACAGGAATTTGTGGTGATGTATTTTTTTAATCAATGACAACGTCCATGCAGACCTCTGACATCTGCAAAATGTGTAAACAGCCGATGACTAATCTGATAACAGGTAAGGTTTGTGAAACACCCACAGGCCTACAGAGTAGTCATGATTTCACAGCCACCCCCTCTCTTGAGGACCAAGTTGAAAAAATGCAAGCGTTACTCAACGTTCCCAGCCTTGGGATGTATTCCGTTTTACATTATATCTGCGGACAGCTGGGTAGGCCTTCCAGGACCAAGGACAAGCCAATGACAACGGTGCCTCTGGAATCTTTAGTTTTATACTGTGTGAGCGAACATAACTAGATACAATGAGTCTGGATAAATGGAAAGAAAACCACATATGGAGCTCAGGGAAAAACTAGATGCTATATTGGGGTTGCTGTTCAATTTTGTTTTGGTGTTTTAGTTTTTTAGGTTTTCTCAACTAGAAAACACTTTAACCCAAGCAGACAAAGGAGGAGATGAGAAGGAGAGGAGGAGGACAAGAGAGGAGAAATATACTGTGACTATACATTAAGTCTTTGGCCACCCACACAGACATGGTTGATAACCTGGGGGGGGGGGGGGGGGGG
>JACXGK010005592.1:0-32334 GCA_016801125.1 Novumbra hubbsi | reverse complement strand
TTGTGTGGTGGTCTGGTAGTGGGGTGGGGTAATTTGGTAGTGTGATAGTGTGTCTAGAAGTGTATTAGTATGTTGGTGTGGTAGTGTGATGGCGTGTTAGCATTGTGTGGTGGTCTGGTAGTGGGGTGGGGTAATTTGGTAGTGTGATAGTGTGTCTAGAAGTGTATTAGTATGTTGGTGTGGTAGTGTGATGGCGTGTTAGCATTGTGTGGTGGTCTGGTAGTGGGGCGGGGTAATTTGGTGATCAGTAGACCTCTGACTCTCCCTGTCTAGTATTGGATTCTATGGGAAGAGTTGTGCTTTCCACTCACTGAAGGACTTTACGAAAGGTGGTAGCAGTCAGGAAAAATATCCCTGCATCAGTGAAAATAGTCTCACTCCCTCTCTCTGTGTACTAACAAAGATGTTCAGCCAAACCAGCTGCAAGGGGCTGGGCCTGAGGGACCCCAGAAGTCAAAACAGAAAGCCTAAAACAGACTTGGGAACAGACAGGGGTGGACGTCTTAACAGCTGACATAAATATCTTCTGTTTACAGCAGGAATTCTCATCCCTGCCACTGTCATTAGCTATGTAATGAAATGTTTTGCTCTAGATTTCATGGGTACAAATGCACTACTTACTGGAAGACAGTCATCATTGTTATTTTCAGAGATGAACAGTGACAGACACTGATAATGCATTGTGTGTCCCAAACATCCCAGTATCTCTATACAATATAGTGCACAATTGTTTGACCCATGCCGGTAAAAAACAGTGCTCAGTGAAGTGGAATTTGTTCTAAAGCTATCAATAGCTTGTTTGTAATATATTTAGCCTTGTCATTATCAAAGAGAAAGGCACTGCATTCTGCCACACAATCAATACAACTCCTTCAACTGTGCTTACGAAAGAGGACCAATTTAACATTCATTTAACAAGGGATTTGGGGTTTCATGTCATGTCGCAAGCTGCCTTTTCCTATAAAAGAAGTCCCTCAATCATTTAATTCAAGTAATAACTGCTTTTATGTTCCTTACAAATGACAGCCACACTTTATTACTTCCCTTAAGCAATGCTATTTTTCAAAAGCCTGTATGACCTTTAGTAGAAAAGGTTTGTTGGACGGACACAGGCAGCGCCACCAGGTTTACCTTAACAACTCTTTTAAACAGATTGGCCAGATATTAATAAGGAGAGGACAGCTTATTTTTAAGAACAAGGCACTACTCCTCAGAATGACATTCAGCCTTATGCAGCAAGGCATTTTCTGAGGTGTGGACCAGAGCAGTGAGACTTCACACTGCTTCACTGAGAGATCAAGGCCTGATTTGTAAAATCTGGGAATATTTCAATTATAAGCATGATACTAGCTTTAATAAACAACGCCTAAAGGTTTAGCCACTGATATAGAAAAACGGTATAATGGCTTTTAAATCCAGCTTTGTAATGGATGTTGAAGTGCTGGTTCTTTGCCCTCTAACCTAGACATAACGTAAGTCAGGTGTCTGGTCACAGCCAGGGGTCTCTCGCTCTCTCTCTCTCTCTCTCTCTCTACACACACGCATATATATAATGTACGTACACGTGTGGATCATCAAATATGAAATATATACAGTACCAGTCAAACCAGTCCACATTGTAGCATAACAGTAAAGCCATCGAAGCTATTTTAAAAAACATCATGTGGCATCATGCAATGACCAAAACAATGTAAACAACATTTATATTGTAGATTGTTTAAAGTAGCTACCCTTGACCTTTGAGGACAGCTTTGCACGCTTCTGGCATTCTCTCATCCAGCTTTATGATTTAGTCACATGGAATTATTTTTATTCGTTTTTTTAATTGTTTTAATCCCACATATGCTTAGCACCTGTTGGCAGCTTCTGCTTCACTCTGTAGTCCATCTCATCCCTCATCAGCCCAACTAGGTAGAGCTCCGGTGATTGTGGAGGCCAGGTCATCTAATGCAGTTGCATCACTGTCCTTCTTTGTTAAATAGACTATTAGACAAAGTTTGGAATTTGGGGTCCAAGAAAACTTGAAAATATATTTGATATTTTGGCCATCCCCCATTGAGGGATGTGGCTCCAGGCATTTTAAATAGCTTATTCTCCAACCTATCTTTATCTGATTTTCTTTCCTCCCTCTACATCTGTCTGTCAAACACACACATAAACACCCACTTTGGCACAAACATGCACACAGTCATTTAAAGTGTCAGGTGTGCATTTACATGTTATCTAACAGGGACGATTAAAACCCACACACTGCCTCTAAAACAAACCGTCCAAAGGCGTACCAACACACACACACACACACACACAGCATACATTTTATTATCTGAGACAGGTGTGCTATTTCATCCCAGTGGAGCTCTGATAGCAGATAATGGTATTTATATATACATGTGGATATTAACACACAGGTACATATATACCGTGTATAGTACCAGTCAGTACAAAATGTTATACATATATATACCATATATAATACATATATATATATATATATATATATATATATATACAACCACACACACACACCTACTGCAATGAAACAGCTGGGAAACACCCCAGACCCCCAAATAGCAAAGTAAACGTCCCTCCAAGCATTCATTTTCCCAGGGTTGCTTTTTTCTGACTTTGGGCAAAAGATTAAAAAAAAATGCAGCATATAATAAACAAATAGAAATAGAATAGCAATAACATTTTTGTAAAAATTACCAAATTGTAATTAATTTCATAAGTTAATTTACATTTGACACTATGATTTTATTACTTGAACTAAACGAGTAGAGAGGATTTGTCTCTAAAGGCTTGAGTGGACTTATCCTGAGTTCCAATGAACACTGGGAAAAAAAACAGCAATACATGCAAATTACATGCAAATGTATTGTTATTATGTAATGTATTATATTATAAAATATCGGAAGTCTTCAAAACCTCTTCAAAAATGTAAATTGCCTCTATTAAGGCAATTTACATTTCAACAAAAAACGGACAAACTGCTCCTGTATTTGCTCTTTACCAATACCAAACCAATAGTTTTATATAAGATTCATATTATTTGCTGTTTATTGATATTCCTTATTTAGAAAATAAACCAGGCAAAAGGTTTTGGTTGTTGTTGTTTCCTTACAACAAAGAAATGTAGATAGCTTATTTGTACCAGTGAAATGCAAAAACACTTCAATTTGCATCACATTTGTGAAGAAATGTACAATGTTGATGATAAGTATATGTTATTATATTAATGACCATACAGCTCTGAGAAAAATTAAGAGACCACTGCACCCTTTTCCTTCCTTTCCAAGAGTTGAAAAATAAAGTCGAGTGAGGAACAAAAGGGTTCAATTTGCAGTGTTTTTTTTTTATTGATAGACACTTTCTAAACGTTTCATATGATATGAAGTTGTCTGATGGACTAGTTTGAATTCACAGATTTCTTTCCTTGGTTTGGTGTGTCTTTTGAGTACCATAGAATGTGAGAGTCAGACTCTACAGACATTTATATGAATCTGTTTGTGATCTGCCTTGGTCTCATAAAAAACAGCTGGGCACACATTTATTACCCATTCATCCCAAAGACATAACTAAGCAAGACACTACAAGTCTGTACCTTGTATCAAAGACTGACACTTAAAAAGCAATACAAATTATGCCTTTTCTCTCTTGAGACGCTGTAGGAACTACATTGCCTGCAAACCTTTCTCAGAAATTGCCTGAATTAGGAAAACTGTGAATAATTGTTCATGTTCTGGGGCCGCATAGGTGAACCAGCATTCTGCATTTTGTTCTTTCTACCTGTCCACCACAAACTCGGTATGAGCTTCGGCAGTGCCACTGCTGACAAGTAGCTGGGGGAGGAAGCGGGTGTGGGTGGTCTGAGCCTATCCCAAATCGGTTGTGAGTTGTTGCAATAAGATAGAGCTGTAGAAATAATTGACCATTTGGAAATCGAAGAAGTTAGAAAGATTTGGCATGTAAATAACTACGTAAGTGTATTGATGTTAACGGAAATGTCGTCTGGAGTCTAATTTGCGAGGATCGTAAAAATCCAGTAAGTTTGGTGCAGAATTTCTCAGGTGAAAATATTTGAATCAAGACCTGATTTGAATAATCTCATCCACAAAAGAAAGAAATGGAGAGTTCTGGAATGGCCAAGTCAAAGCCCGGATCTTAATCTTATTGAGATGCTGTGGGGTGATTTGAAACAGGCTGTGCATGCAAGAAACCCCTCAAACTTCACAAAAAAAAAATAATCTGCAAGGAGGAGTGGGAAAAAACTTCTCACGGTTGGAGTCAGAGCCTGGTTGACAGTTATAGGAAACGTCTTATTGAGTTTATTTCAGTCAAGGGGCCATATCAACTATAAGGGCATTTTTCCTCATTAGTAAATGGCATATTTGTAAATAATTTGTTAAATAAATTATATCATGGTTAAAATGTCATTGTTTTTTTTTTTTTACATGCACAAACACACACAGGTACAAACACACACACACACACCGATCAATAAATAACCTGGCGTCTCTGGTCCAGCTACTGTTGTTTTTCTCAGACTCCCTTTTAATTAAGGTTTGGTCATTCATACATACAGTATAATACATACATTCATACATAGAGTACACTATATACATTCAGTAGTTCTGCATCCTGTATCTCCATACACTCAGGACTGTGCATGTGTGTGTGGTAATGTGTAATTCACTGTGTAGGGTTTACCTGAGGACGACGCCTGTGTTGTCTACGTGGTGGTAAGGACAGATGGAAGGTGATGAATCAACAGGACCTGAAGGACACCTGTCTAGAATATAAATGAGCTGGCCTCGGCATGTGCTCTCAGATAAGAAGCAAAAATGCATTTTACTTCCAGACAGAATGCATTAATTAAAACACAGGTCGGAATGAGTGTCAAGGGGAGCCCCTATATAGACATATTTACCGAACAATACAAAGCCATTCACGCATGTCTTAAAGACATATATAATTGGAGCAGACAGAAGGAAAGACCCCACCCTAGACTGTGTACCGTGAACCACTGCTGCAGTGAGACAAAACCTATGTGCAGGAAAATATGTACACACACACACACACACCCCCCAATGCACAGAGATGCCGAGGCTCACAAACACACGCACAGACACACAAACCCACATTGAGAAACACATACAAACACACCGAAGCACACAGACAGACACATACACACAATACCCCACCCTAGGCTGCATACAGAGCAGTAGGGCTGCAGTGAGACAAAGAAAGCAGCGGTTTCATAACAGAACCACTACCGGCCTCACATGGCCCTCTAGTGGGGGAACATGGTATGACAGCCGGGAAACACGTCTTTACGCCATAGTCCTTATCGTCTCAATTACAGAGTTAGTCTTTCTCAACTCTTAGGTGAATTCGGTTATTAGGATATCTTATGTTACATGTAAGGTTGGATAAGGGGAAAATATGTATTATGTTTTATATTCTACATGGGGTCCTTCATTAGAATACAGGGAACTGAGGCAACAGAAGAGGTTGTTCTGGGGAATAGAATAATATATGTTCCTGTTAGAGTTTCAGTCACCTATCTGGGAAGGACAAGAGATAATCTCAAAGTCTGGTACCTGAATGTCTCCCTGTTGATATATTTCAGCACTTTGACAAAATATAGGCCCTGGTCAATGGTAGGGAATGTGGTGTCATATGAGATTCATCTACGATATTAGTTCCTATGTTCACCTCCGCTTCTCACAAAGATTATCTGTAGCTGGACAGGATTAGACAGCTGTATTGAGTTTCCCCAACAACACACACACACACACACACACAAACACACAACACCACATACGCACGGTCCCAGCATCAGACAGCGGTAACAAGTCCAAATTGACAAAGTAAATAAACACCAGTGTTGAGTGCTGATAAAGACCTCAGCAGCAGTGCAAAACCGAGGAAGTGGACACACTCACCCGGCCTGTGTGTGTGTGTGGAGCAACAGGTTAGAATGATCTATGATCTGGCATTGGTTTGGTGGTGGGGGTGGGGAGGAAGAACAACAAAGAACCTTATGTGTTTTATAATGCAGACAGGGTTCACGCAATCTGACATTGTATGGCCAGGGTCAAGTGACTGAGCTGGGAGCCTGGAGGAGGGAAGGCCGGGGACAATGGGGGAGTCTGTGGGAGGGGGGGGTTGTTTTGGAAGGTGATCGAAGGTGGTTCACTCCCTTGGTCATGGGTGAGGGCGGTTGTGTGAGAGGGGAAAGGAGCTGGAAAGACGCAGGGAGTGGGGGAGAGGCAGTGAATGGGGGAGGGGGGTACAGGCAAGGAGTGGGGGAGAGGGAGGGAGTGGGGTACAAGCAGGGAGTGGGGGAGAAGGAGAGATTGGAGAGGCAGGGAGTGGGGGAGAGGGAGTGAGTAGGGGAGAGGGAGTAAGTGAGGGAGAGGGAGTGAGTGAGAGGCAGGAATTGGTAGAGGGAGTGAGGGAGGGAGAGGGAGTGAGGCAGAGGCAGGGAGTGAGGGAGGGAGAGGGAGTGAGGCAGAGGCAGGGAGTGGGGGAGAGGGAGTGAGGCAGAGGCAGGGAGTGGGGAAAGGGAAGGAGTGAGGGAGGAGCAGGGAGTGGGGGAGAGGGAGGATGGGTTTGGTTGTGGTTTTCTACTGGGGTCAAAGGTGACTGGGGAAGTGTAGCGTTGGTGAACGCTCTATGGTGTCCCTAACCCCTATTTCTGTCACAGGGGGGCCCACGCCAGTCAGGATTACACAGATTCTCTACCATGGGCCTGCCAGAGAGTCGGCTCAAAACACATGACAGAATGTGGGAAAGATTGGATCAGTTGTTCATGGGAACAGCAATAAGGGTCGTCACTGTGATGTGAGGCAGACGCAGTATATCTGGTACAACAGCAGCCTGAACAATCTGTTCACAAAGAACTTCCAGTGTGTGTCTGTGTGATGGTCAGAGAGCCAATCAGAACGCATGGGAAAAATCTGATGCATTTGAACAATTTCTTCAGTTTACAGGACAGTACATTTGAACATATTCAATTCAATGTTGGGTTGAATCTGCTTTAAAAACACCCCAGTGGTAGGACAACAATCAACACCCACAAGCTCATGTGAAGTGAATCTCCACGAGGACAGACAAAGTATATTGTATCTTATTTCAAGTCAAAGAAATGCAGTAAATATTGGATATGATGAAAATTGTTTATATGGGCTATAGAGGAATGAGAAGAGCAGAGCTGCTAAGTCAGCTAAAACAGTCCTGTTTTTCAATCGACAAAAGAAATGTGTTCAAAGAAAATGATCCCACTTTATCTAAGCTTCCTTAGAAAATTGCATTCTTCGCAAAAAAAAACAAAACACTTCTGGACAAAATTGATAACATTCACTCTTTGCATTTAGGCATAATTAACACGATTAACTAAACCGTTCACAGACAGTTGATAGTTGGCTTGCAGGCCTAATTTGTTAAAATAGTCCTCTGAAAGGATGAACCTTCTGCTGGTGCCTGATACATTTGGGCTCAAGGATTAACTTTAAGCTGTAATGTTTAAACGGAAGGCTTTAGTTGCTGGCACACAATCTTACCGCACGCTTCATCCCTATTAGAGTCTGTTGCACATCCCTATGTCCTTGTCTTGTATCCCAAACATCTCCTGCTACATGATCTGATGCCCCAATGGGAAAACAGCAATGCATTGAATTGAAAGAGGCAGATGGAACAGTAAACATTATTACCTAGAAATATAATGGGGAGTGAGACAGCGAGTTAGAAAGAGAGAGTTAGAGAGAATAAGGAAGAGTGAGTGAGGAAGAGTTAGTGAGAGAGGAAGAGTTATTGAGCGAGGAAGGGTTAGTGAGCGAGGAAGGGTTAGTGAGCGAGGAAGGGTTAGTGAGCGAGAGGACAAGCGAGTGAGAGGTAAATTTAGTGGTTAATGAGAGGCAGAGAAAAGAAAGATGAAATTAAGAGGTGCTTAACAAAGATTTCATGGCGAAAAGGCTTCATTAAATACTAAGACACAGACATAGCAAGGGAAAGAGAGAGGACCAACACCAGATAATACGTGTGGTGCTCCAGCCAGGTGTTTTGGGGTCAGTCCCACTGTTTGAACCTTGAGATGCGACAATAAAGAGAGGGCTTTGTGGGATGATTGCACAACGCCTAGGCAGGGAGAGATGCAGGAGAAGAAACCTGCGCCGGTGGATTAGATGGTTTCTGCTGACTGACACAGGACACACGCACCTCCGGGAATCTGTCTTCATAGAAAACACAGTCTGTTTAAAGCCCCCAACCAACTTACAAGACAGTTGTAGCCTCCTTGATGAATTCCTAAAATGTAACGTTCATATCGTGGTGTGTGTGTGTGTGTGTGTAAGAGGTGGTGAGGACACTGGTGTGTGTGCATGTGTGCACCACAGACCTGGGATGTACAGATGATAAGAATTCCAAATCAGACTGTATTATTGTATTATTAGTGAGTACCCATATGGCATTACAATCCATCAACTTAATAATAACCACCATTACTGAGGGTGCACTGCAGAGACGAATGGACTGTATTTTACTTGGTAGGGCATCTGTTTTTTTATTATGTTATATACAACAGGTCGAGTCTAGTTCAAAGCCTCATTCCCACTTTTGCTTCACACATCAGATGGCATAGCTACTGGGCTGACTGGGTTTGGCTTCATGATTAACCCCCCCCCCACTGGAACAACCTCCATTATGCCTCGCTGTTTCAATTATTTGTGTTGTGAAAACTAACTAAGGATCAGGGCCTTAAAGGGTCATTTGCAATCTACTGTACACAAACAGCATGCAACAACAACATGGCTTTGGTAAGCTGGGAGGACATGTAACAGGAATATCATTCAGGGTTGTGTTCCAAATTATACCGTACACCCTACAAAGTGCACTTCTTTTGACCAAGCCCCATAGGATCCTACTCAACAGCAGCACAGTACAGGAAATCCGCAACAAAATAGTATTCTAGTATCACCTATGTAGTGCACTCTCTTTGACCAGGGCTCAAAGGGAATATTCTACAAGGCCATTTACTTCACAGTGAACAGGGTGCTATTTGGGATGAAGAACCCAAGTGAGACCACACACATATAGTGAGCTGAGGAGTGGCTTTCCCAAGGCTTTCTTCCGCCATCTAGTGTTGACTCATTGGCATGTAGATTGCTGTCTGATTCACATTTATTGGATTACTCAAACAATCAAACCCAATGTGGTGAAGTAAAATCTACGCAGGCTAGTGTCTTTAGATAGTAGCAAACTTCAGTGTGTGGCGGATGTTCATCTCGCTGAGGGGCAGACAGGGAGGTATTCTGTCTGAATAATATATAGAAACATGGGAAAATCCAAAGATAAGTTAGCTGCCTTAACTCTGACCAGACGTTACGAAGCGCTTCTTTACCCTGCAGTGTTTTCCTCCTCTGTTTGGTTAAGTCTCTCAGAGCCAATTTGTCTTCATTTCACCCAGCTGCTGTAGAGGCTGGTTGCCCAGGGGTACAACCAATTAGACTAGCAAAGGTGTTTATCATACAGCTAGTCAGCCTCTCTGGAGATGAGGGGGTAGAGGTGGAAATGGGGGAGCGAGACAGATAGAGGGAGGAGTGAGGTAGGGGGGAGGGAGAAATATAAATGGGAAGGGAGGGAGATAGAGGGGAGGTGGAGAGATAGAAAAGGAAAAATTGAGAAATAAAGATGGGGTTGGGGGGGAGAGATAAAGAAAATAAACTGGTGTTTTGCCCTGACTACCTGCATTCTTACCCAAAGACCTAGCTATCGGCAGACGACACAGTTTGCATGGCAAAATGACAGAAACAAGTGAGTGGTATGAGAGAATGATGTTCTGTCAGCCAGAACATGTGTGTTTTATTTTACAACACTGACTGCAATGGAAGCCGTCTCATACTGTAATATGCAATGAATGGTGACAAAGATGTTTGTATCAGTCGAAACTGAGAACTGTGAGAAGATGCACAAACCACAATTGCTTATCTGTCCACTAGGGGGTTCTGTTGGGTTTTGCAAATCCAACAACTGGCCTTGTCCAGCTTCCTGGTGACTGCTATTAGTTGGTAATAGACTTATTTGTGTCATCATCAGAGCAGACGAAATGTTATACAGGTGATCGTATTCAAACAGGCATTACAATATTTTGTTTCTGTTGTTCAGAAACAACAGTACCCATGTCAGATTGAAAATTTTATTTTATCCCAGGTAATAAAACATTTTAAGTTTTATTACCTGGTATGTTACCCATTTTCTCAGTGAAACACCTGGTGGTTCATTCAAATTGAGGAGGCATGCATTAAATGCACTATGGGTCAGGATTACTTCATGTAAATGTTGGCTGTGTTTAGAATAATTGGGATCATTATTGTTTAAAGTGTTTCCTTTTCATTTAAAGTAAAAAGCCCCTTTGGATAAGAGCATCTGCTCAATGACTTAAACATAAATGCTCTTATGTTAATTACTACATAAAGTTGGGGGATGTATGGGGTCATTTTCTGTTGAAGTTAGCAAACTGCTGTTTCTTTTTTTGTAGTATTTGTTCATAGGTCTAACACCTATGAGATTTGATTTGGACTTCTGACCAATCAGAAATATTTAAACGGAACTACAGAGGCAAAAAGGAACAATCCTAAGCACTTATTATAAACAAGAAGGCCTAAGAAGTAAGTGAAGAACCTGCAGAGGTCTTATGAACAGAGGAGACAGATAAATAGGTAACATGTTGATGGAAAAAGGAAAGTGTGGAGAAAGAAAGGAAGACTTGGTGCTTGGCGTTTCATGTATGACTTCTACCGGAACTGGCTAGCTTGTCTGCGTTGATGATATAACTGCTCAAAAAGGCAGTAATGATTTTTACAGCTTTTTACAGCTGGTAAAAAAACCTAAAGTAAAACGTAGTGTTCTTTTAGGGATCTGGGGCAATGTTTCAGTTAAGCATTATAAGCTTTTTATTCTGTTCCACACAGGGGACAAACCTCATGAGTAACCCCTTTAAGCTGATGTTGTTTAACACAAGCGATTCATTTGAATCTTAAGAAACCAACAAGCCTTATCTGGTTATTAATGTTGTACAGACATTCAGAAAGAGCAACTCATGTTTTTATTTGCATCAAATTAATTTCGGAGCAGGCCTATGGATTTCTCATAGTAATTACGAATGAATGTTAGGCTTAAGATGCAATTTGGTTAATGGTGCAATGATGTCTTCTAATGTAAATGCTATTGATTCAGGGGATGAAATGTGTAGCGCGCTCTGTCCAAGAGTTCTGCTGACGTACGAGATCCAAATCTTGATGACCTTTCAACCTCAAAGACAACCTAGACCTTCCCTGGAATCCAGCACTCCGGCATCGCCTTCTCACACTGTGAATCACGGGACGGCAGATTTAACACAATTGTCGGGAAGCTCTAACAAGACATAGAAGAAATCATGACTCAGGTATTTCCAGTGTCATTAAAGTGGCAAGGAAAAAAGTGTCTGACTATAAAACCAGTGTGGACCAAGGCCTTCACAGCCTAATATACAGTGGCTTCAGAATGTATTCAGACCCCTTCCTTTCTCCCCTTGTTTCTGGATTTCATTCTTTACTGATAACATCTATCTACACACAATACCCCAATATGACAATGCTAAAACATGTGTGCTAATGTGTTCAAAACAACAAACATACTGTATATATCTAATTTTCCTATGTGATTCTCATATCACAAGTGCTGTCTTCCAACAAGTAATTATAACTTTGCTGTAGGCATTAAGCTCTAGATCTATTAGCTAAAGTATATTTCATGTTGAATCTTTGTTTGAAAATCTCTGATGATTCCAAGCTGTCATGTTGTGTTCATTAGCGAATAAAACTAAACGACAACACTTGCATTGTGTAGAACTCTTACATATCTTTCTAGTAGGTCTTTAACCAATATGCTTCTAAACCAACATACTTTTATAATTCGTGCTAGCTTTTTTCTTAAAAAACAAATGTTCAAAATGAAGGCTACAAAATCAGAAAGAACCCACAATTTAATAGAGTTGTGTTATACAGCTTTTGAATACTCTGTCCCATTTTCATGGAATTGCATACAGTTAATTAGTAAGTCTACTTGACCTGCAACCTGTTCTGAACGTATCCCCAAATACAGAAGGGCAGGACACACACACCTTCAAGTCATACTGACCTACCAAGTCTCTTTTACATTCATTTGATGTCTCCAGTGTCCTTTAGTTTCAGCTTTATTTCAGTGTAGATAAAACCGGCTGCCCCTGGATATACAGAAGGGGACACTATCATTGAGTTGAGGGCTGCCGCTTCCTTTATCATTACAACTTCATGATTCAATTTCTCCCCGCTTGATTGTTTCACAGAGTTATAGCAAGTCCCTACTCGGTAAAGCCACCCATCTACAGAGATTACATTTTGCTTTGTGCACACTCTGGATGAACTGGCAGTAATGGAAGCCAAAGGAAGACGTCGGACCTTAGACAGAGTTTGAGGTCATCCCTGCAATTATAGTCTTAAAGGAATAATACTTCAAGGCTATAGATGATGATCTGAAGTGTTAGGTTTCATTTTGATTGTTCTACATTGGACCCAATATTGTGTGCACTACCCTTACAAACTGAGTGCATTAATGACGGCAGTCTACGTATAGTGTGTAAAAAAAAAAGTTATCTGCATTACAGCATCCAAAGGTTTACCACAGTTAATGCACTTTTTAATAAAATAAATGTACTTGTACATGTTTGAGAGGATACAGTATTCATAGATGTGATTTGCAGTAGTCCGAAATCAATCACAAAATGTACCGGACAAACTGCATGAAATATCTCTGCCCGGCAACTTTAATTGGGAAAACCTTAAATCCAGTTGTTGCTCTAAGATAGGTCACGCTGTACAAAGTAAACCTACACAAATTTAAATGTAGGCTGTGTGTGTCATGAATCCAGTATTATAGTTGAACACAGATCAATGTTGTTATACCTATCGGTTTTCTATCTGGGGAAATGACATCAGGAAGCAGAAAATAATTGGCTGCTGAAATGTATTTCCTTGTGAATTTGATATCGTAAAAGCAACACTCAGTTGCAGCTGTAGACAGAAATGGCAGAAGAACACTCTAAATCTGTAGCATATAATGACATGTTCAATACTGGGCTGTTTGTAATTTCATTAGGAATGTGTTCATCCTCCAACACAATTGCTTTTTCATCACACCGAAATAGGCCTTTTATAAAGGACCGCATTGGAACAGATGGAACAAGCAGGGCCGACTCACCACTCAAGCTCGGGCCCTAACTGGCCTCATTTTGGGGCAATCTGTCAGGCTCTTAATTACAAATTAGGAATTAGTAGTACAACACACCAGATGCAGCATCAATATTGTGGTTGTGCTTCAACCGTTTTTCTCTTGTGGTTTTCAGTCACTCAATCACACCTGTCAATAGTTACATTGTTAGTTGGTCCCGGCAGCAGCTTAAATGCAGTAATCATGGAGGAATTGAACAAGACATGGAGGTAATACGTCACGGGGGACGTGAACTAAAAGGGTCCCCAGTGATTATATAGGTGATGCCTGTTCTCACTCAGACATCACATGAATCTGTCAGAATTGCACTTTTTTTCTGACCTATGGGTACAATAAATAGACTTTATACAATTGCAAACAATTTTCTGCGGCTTGGCACAATTTATAGAATTGCAGATGTGAACCTAAACTAGACAATCTGTGGTAACTGTATGGTAAAGTTATGCATGTTTACTTTTTTATTCTTTATTTGAGCTGGGGACCTTTAATGCTTGCCAAGGGCCTCCAAAGTCTGGGGCCGTCCCTGGTGACAGCTATATCTATCACCCATAGCTAGTGAATCTTACATGAACAATATTTTATGAATATTCTCTACCTAAAAAAATGAAATTACTTTTGTAGACACAGAATAAGCCTAGTCATGGAATACAAATTGCTTTAATTAAGATTCTTCATGGCTTGCTTTTTGGTTCAGTACTAGGCTTAATCTGGCACAAAGTGTTTTACATTACATTTTCACAGTCACCCTTTTATCATGAACCATTCGGTTTAATAAAACTAATGACATTTCAAAAGTTACCGAAGGGTCAATATATGAATTTGTCCTGAAACTGCACCTTAAGCAGAGCACTTCAAAAACTTTGTGTGATAATGTCCTATTATGTCCATAGAAGCCTTAACACCCAGAACCTCAATATCTCCTAAAACTGGCACAGTGTAGTAATGTCAATAAAGAATGTAGATACAGTCCTAGAAACTTCAAACAAGAGGTGTGTACACATTTCTGGAGTTTAACTAACAGCTCTATTGTGCTATCCGTCTGTATCATTTGTTTTCTGTGAACTGAGACCAATGGAAACCTCCTATGGCCGCCATGCCTTAGAAGAACTCACTTTAACAGCAGTGCCTAATTACTTTAGATAATGATATCTGTATGATTTGATCATTAGCCTGACTGAATGGAAAGGCTTGCACACAGGGTCCAAAGCATGCACTCGCCAAATGCGGGTAAATGGTGTCTTTGGCGAGTAAATTATGGAGATTAGACGCCATACTTGCGTGTAGTAAAAAATTATTTGATGCACGCGCTTGAGAAAGCAGCTGGCTTGCTGTCCCTACAATCTCTTGTATCTGCCGCACTGCATGTGTCGTGCTCGTGGGTAGTACTTAACATTAATTGAGTCTGTCATCAAACCGCATTTTTTTAAATATAGTAGCTAACATCTGAGGTAAGCCTACTTGTTGCCAGTTTATGCTAACCCAGCTATCATGTGTAGATTTATAGCGGGAGTGCGAGTAAGTTAAATTTAAGATGTTGTGTTTTATAATATAAAATATTACCCAGTACCCTTCAAAGATCACGTTATCCACCTCGTTAAGTTTGTGTAATTGTTTTGTTAGCTAGTTGGCTGCTGTAGTATTGTTAATACTTAAGAATTCATATTTATTCATATTGTTTTTACAATATTATTAAGTCCTTAATAAATAATCCTTCTTGCACTTAAAGGCAAATAGGCCAACCACTGAATTAAATAAATTCAAATGTGATATACTTTAGTTTTGAGAAAGTTGAATTAATATTTGTCACGGTTGCGGTGTGGAGTGGAACCAAATGCAGACATTTTTGAAAGTAAAGGTGATTTAATCCAATAAACAGACAGAGACAAACTAACACGAACTGTAAACGTAAAGAAAAGGTGCTGTGCGTACACAGCAAACAGAACTTAACTAAATACAAGAAACGTGTAGCATATCCACGGTGCAATGGAATTAAACAAAGGACAAACCGTGAACATCGTGATACACAAACAATAAACCACACAGAGTGTGGTGAAAACCCAGCCTAAGTAGGCTCCCCAATCAGAGTCAACTGAACACAGCTGCTCTGACTGGGGAGCCCACAGCGGCATAGAGAAGGCAAGAGGCCTTTCTGTGCGACAAGCCCTGACTTTGAGCCCCAGGCCACAGAGATGGCTAGAGGCACACAGACAGGACATGACAATTTCTGCATACAATTTATATTACTACCATTATTACTACTATTTTATTGATTGAGAACCACATACAAGACCAAGATGACATGCTAAATACTACTAATAGCAAATTGCAATAGTAAAATGGCTGGTAAGCCAGAACATTTTGACCCTGCTTGCACATCATCCTATTTTGGTCCAGGAACGTGAACATTCCGAAATTACATGAGACTGCAATACATATCGATAATTTTTAGCATTTACAAATTGCAACCTGTTTTCTGGTAAAGTAGCCAGATTACAACCAGATAACATGTTTTTAAGGATATATGTTATTCCTTTTTCAACCAGTGAACCTGGGTATGGCCCCACAAAATACATTACCAGTTTGATCCATCAGCCTGGGTAGTCAGCGCCAAGAGTACATTGTAAAATAATACATAGTACACAAATGCTTTAAAAGAAGTGTATCTTCTAAGTGAAATTTGAGCCTTTATTTCAATAATAACAAAAACAAATGCAAAGATCCCCTCCACTTACTTACTTTGGCCTACTTCCTAAATGTTAGCTATTACATGGTGCCATCTTCTTCAAATGTCTTGTTATGCAGTACCACAACTAGACAATTCAGGTCTTCACATCTTTCTGATGAAATTACTTTTTTCTTCCATCGATTCCCGTGTAGACCAATCATTCCTGTCAAAAGAGCTCCATAGAGTACACTCACAAAGAGGTCCAATTAAACAAGCAGAATCTTCCATCTCCTAAACTCTTTAAGGCCTCGTTTGGGTTGTGAAAGCCTTCTGCTGTCTATTCTAAATTGACAGGTTAAAGAAGCTGCGTGCCAACTGAACATATGGCCCATTATCATATTACTACTAACTAGCCCTGGAAAGTCCCAAGTGGAGACATGTTGTAACTGCTTTAATGTATTAGTGTTAGAAGTTATGATTTGATCTGATTTGACTACACCCGCAAGGCTTGTAAAAGAACTGACTGTATACCCTGTTAAAATAAACTGTGTTCCTGTCAAAAGCTTCCAAATGGGTTATTTTAATGCTTAGGTTTTGAAAAGAATGCTTAGATTTACAGTGTACACTCACATCAGTGACCAATATAAATTGTAATATTACACAAAATAAGCTCAATTGTTTTACATATTGTTTATAATTCACTAGTGTCAAATGGACACTAGTGAAAACACCTCCTTTTACAGTAACCTATACTGCAATATAAACAGAACAGACACTTAATTTAAATGATCAGATTTCTAAGTCATTATCTGAGCTTGATTGGCTAAATGTGTGGGTATGTGATTGTGTGTGTGTGGGCATGCTAGCCCTTTAAGAAGTCGCTATGCCTCTGATTGGATTAGGGAGTGAGTCAGGCTGGGCCGAGGGTCTGCCTTATACTCCAATGAGGGACCACGATTGCAGGTAGCCCCAGTCAGTTCCATCTCACACAAACACACACTCTTGCACACACACACACAAATCCAACCCGAAGCCCACTTGCCTCCATTCAGCGCAGCCTCCATCAGTCTGTTGGGAGAGCACGGGGTGATGGGGTGTCAAGGCTGAGCCATCTGAAAGTTTGGACAAAACTGCACACACTCATACAGGGACCCTCTTCATGATCATACTTGGACTGAGGCACACTACACATAGGGACCCATGCCACACACATGGATGGACAGAACTGAACATTTAAGCTTGCAAAACATACAGACTTATGTCAAATGAACATACAGACACACACTCACAGCTGAAATACTGTGGTGATTATGAATGCTGCGTCTGAGACCGCTGTGGTCAGTAGATCCTCCAGCACCATGAGGAGACACAAAAGTGTCCGGAAGAACTCCAGGCGGATTTACTCCCCATACCAAGACAACCAGCAAGAGTGAGTTATATGTTCTATCCTGGTCTATTTCTATCTGTTCTGTTCTATTTATTCTTCATTGTGATCTTGTTTGATCCAGGTCTGCTACTTGTAGAGCAGTACGTTGCATTATTCTAATGAAAGTTTTAATATTTTGCATTGTGTTTGTAATGTAATGAAGGTAACTTGCATACTTTTTGAATATTCTAATGTAAGGTGGTGTGTGTGTGTGTGTGTGTGTGTGTATACAGAAAAACATTTTAAATGTCATCAGGGATAGGGTTATGTTTAAGGTAAAACTGACAGTTGAGCATAATGTTAGAATTAGGGTTACTTTTAGGATAGGTAATTATCGGTTTGTTTTTCTGTCCCCCTTAGATAGAAAACCAAATGTGTGTGTGTGAGTGCATATGTTTGTGGGGGTGATTCTGTATGTCTGCATCTGTGTTTGTTGATCACTGTCAGACATGAGATCAGGTTGACGTGTTTTTAAGGTCATTTCTAGCAAACAAATGTTGTGTTTACGACAAATGGAATCTCTGCAAATGCAGAAATATTTCCTAAGCTGCAATGCCTGTAAGATGGGATCATGGTCTTTGACGTTTTCATTAAATTGTTTTAGTCCCTTTAGTCCGTGAAATGTGTCATGTCAGAAACAATGAATGTGCCTCAGTCTAGAATCATTCATATGGTTTCCCCTGTCCTCCCGGGGCACGCCTTTCTCAAACGATGCACTTTCTAAATGAATTGCTAATATAATAATATATATAAATATATATTAGCAATTATATTATTAGCAATTAGCAATGTATTTACATATAAATATAAGCATCAAAAAGCTAATATATATTCAATCTATGTTGTGATAGGGTCATTGTATGAGTGTAAGCGAAGATTGTGATAATGTTGTACAGTAAATCATGGATATTTGTGCTAAATTACATTGATGCTTCCAAATTCCATTAATTTCATGCTTGGTGCAGCTGAACCTTGTAGTGCTTGATAACTGTTCAGGTATTAAATTAGTCCTCCAGTCTCCTTTTCGCCTCATTCAAATCCTGATGTACTTAACGAGAGGCACATCTCAACAGGTTGTCCAGCCCATGGGAGGGTTGGGTGTTTCTTATTTTGTTCTCTGTTGACCGTTTACTGTTCCTCAACCAAGGAAGTAGGCAATGACATCACAGCTCCCCAACAGACCAAGTCACTGAACGCCTAACTCCTCAAAAGTTGCAGTTGCGTTTACCACTATTTTTGTTCAATGCATATAATTTACTTTACTCTAGTGGTTGTACATGACTGTATTAATAATGGGCATATCAATATTACACAGCCAAATACAAATTTTAAATAAAATGATCAAAAGATATATGGTGTAGATTGACTACACATTTATGGTGCTACCAGTCAGATGTAACATCACAGACATTCAAATGATAGGAAGTTTACATGTGGTCTCCTTCTGTCCCATCACAGACATTCAGATGATGAGGAGATGTTTACATTTGGTCTCCTTCTGTCCCATCACAGACATTCAGATGATGAGGAGATGTTTACATTTGGTCTCCTTCTGTCCCATCACAGACATTCAGATGATGAGGAGATGTTTACATTTGGTCTCCTTCTGTCCCATCACAGACATTCAGATGATGACAAGGAGGATGAGCGAGCTGACAGCAATGACCCAGAGGAGATGTTCCAGAACATCCAGTTTCAGAAGGAGATCATCGCTAACATACGCACGCGAGCATGGCCTATGAGACGCAAGCTCAAAGCCCTTAAGTAAGGCACATAGATAACCACACACAAACATACACACAACCACCACCAACACATGCAGCTGATCCTACCTAATGAAACACAATTAGCTCAACACTGGAATAACTCGGTAACATTGACTTGCATAATTACAAATGTGCACACACTCAATAACACACACAGTAAAATCCTGTCATTAACATTAGGTGAAAAACACTGTATCGCCTAATTAATGTACTCAGGGAAAATGTTGCAGTGTAGCTGTGTTATGTTGTTGTCAGCCATTGCAGTATCTTAGTTCAAACTTAAAATCTGATCTCTCTCTTAATTGAACTAAAATATGAGTGTTAATTATATTGCTTGGATTGAAAATTCTGAAAAAAAACACAATTTCATATTCATATGAATGACACAATGACAGTATGGTTATATGAGAACCATACTGTTTTTACAACCGAGGTGTACTGTGAAAGAGGTGCACTGTGAAAGAGAGGTACTGTGACAGAGGTGCACTGTGAAACCGTTACATCCCTAGTAAACACTAGATCTTTATTAAGACCCAAGAGCTCGTAAATGGCATTGATGTGTAAAGTGCTAAGCGAGGTAAATAACGATTAACTTCTGCTATTCGGGCTTCTCTCTTCCTCGCCACATTAAGGGCTCCTCCCACAGAAAATAAACCAAATTAGCTGGTTGCCCCTCTTACATGGGTCAAGACCACAAGCTGATATTGCAACAAGTACACATACACAAACATAATGTGAATAAAAAAAGTGGGCCATTCCTGTGTTTTTTCCCTTTAATAGTTTGTTGTGTAAGGAACATTTCCTGCATACCACATATAGCCGTTGATTTAGTACAGCCATTTATATATATTTTTAAAACACAATAGTAGAAATAAGAGTAAGTAGCAGGGGGAAAATAAATGGAAGAAATGGTTTAGAAAGGGAGAGTCTGAGAAAAGATGAAGTATGATAATGAAAGGGAGTGAACGAGAGGGAAAGAGAGTGCTAGAGAGTGAAAGTGAAAAAGAGTGAGAGAAAGGAAGCATGTGAGTCAGTCAGGGAGAGAGAGACGTACAGAGACAGACCAGATAGAAATGGTTTGGTGAGATCCCTCCTCCTAAGATGTGCTGAGTGGGTTCTAGCTATAGCAGGTTTTATATGGGCAGTTTGTTATGGCCGCTCCGGGTTTTATGATCATCACCAGGGATGAGATGCAAGCCTGCATTTTACACCCTCACTAATCTCTGGGTGTATACCCTTGATTACACACCCTGCAAAAACACTCTATATTTCTCACCACAAATCACTGAATTGCAGTCTTCGTACTTGTGAAATTCCTACCAGAATTGACCTTGTTAGATTGTCCTAAGAAATATTTTTTTTTAACATCAACAAACAAAACATTTTTAAATGTAGAAAAAAAAAAACGAATTTCATCTTTGATTTACAGGATAACAGTTATATCACTGAGGGATTGAAGGAGAGAGGATTGATGGTAGAGTGAGAGCAATGTATGGGTCGTTTTTCTTTATAGACTGAAGTATTTATTAAACAGTTTGAGATTTGATTACCAAGTCAGTGAGACCAAACCTTGTTGTAATACCTTAAACAAGTTTAAAAATTAAAGAGGGTGTAGTCCCCACGGTCCCCGTGGTCTAAGGACACGTGCTCAACCCGGGAAACCAGGATTCCATTACTGACTGTCCCAAACATGCATCAGTTAGGGAAATAACATGATCATTTTTAGGTCCAGTGCACTCACTATTGTCACTCTGGACAAGGGCATCAGCTAAATGACTAAAATGTAAATATTATTTTTTTTGTGTCCTTAATTTACATATGTCTTTGGAATCATTACTGAAATACTGCTCCAAGTTGAATATATGAATTTAGATCACTGTACTGAATCATAGTGAATAATGTCCGCTGTGTCTTTTATCTGACTATATCAGAGCTTAAAAAACATTCAGATATCCCTGTGTACATTCCAGACAGGCCAGAGAGATTGTGTTGAAGTATGAGGGAAGGCTGACAAGGACCAGAGGGTACCAGGCTGCTGGGGCAGATGTAAGTATAAACTTACATTCACCTACATGTATATTTGCACATATACACATTCACATAAATACATGTACAGTATGTACTCATTCACATGTACTGTACGCACACATATTAAAATATATTTTGTTCCGTAGTATGACACATTGGAACCCAAGTCTTAGAACTACCTTAACTTACCCAGTTTCTTGTTCTTGCATCCTATACGTGGAATTGGGATTTATTTTCAGGGCTTTACTGTCCACAATTCTGGCCAGTCATTGGTGTCTAAGAAGAAAAAAAAACATACAGTACACTCAGTAACTTACTGTGAAAATGCAAATGAGATGAGACTGATTTACACCACAAGATTGCAATAGTTTATTAAAATAGCAAGCTATATCAGATCCACTTCTGATATAGTTAACAAGCTACCAGTCCTGATGTCAGCTTCCCTGCCCGCAGTTCAAATTGAACTAGCTACCATATCCGAAACTCGAAAATCGTCTACACAAAAGTTTGCTAGAAAAAGGTTCGCTACTTAGCTAGCCAATCCAGTTAAAGAGGGATTACAGGCAAACCGCACCATTGACAAATTGATTTAAACCATCAATTCATAATGTACGGATATATTGTGTAGTTTACCAGTTATTACCATCTGGTTGCTTTCAAAATCTTGGTTAATATTAATTTAGTCGTCCGAAGCACTGTCATCTTTGGCTTCAGGAGCAGTGTTGTCATCCGCTAAGTAAAGAGCGTGAGATGAGCTGACTGTGGCAGTGGAGGGGAAGTCGTTATTTTTCCGTTTTAATCCATGGTCCAAATTGCCTGCCGCTCGTCTCCGTTTAATCGTTTGAATAAATGACAATGTAATGGTCCAAAAAAGGTAATGGTGACATTTGCGTGATCGGTTTTCGTAAATAATATCTGTCAAGTCACCATGTGGGACTATGGGTCAGTTAACAATGTCGGAGTAGGTGCCCTGATTGTAGTTTGTGAGCTAGACAGATTACTGCCAGGGAAGGTCCCCCACTCTCAAGTACGCAATGGGAAGTTCTACCCACTAGAAGTCTGAGTTAGGGGGAGTTGGGGAATCTATCAAATAGCACACCTCTAACATACAGTACAGTACTAACGCAATAATTAAAGTCAGTCACGCTATGAAATTCTACCAAATAAGCCACAATTCATTCAAAATACTATGAATATATAGTTTCACAAACATATTGTTGCATATTTTTCCGTCTTAGGCCAAATCATTAAGCATAATATATAACCATTCTGCACACCACCAAGGTGAATTAGTTTAGTCTTGACTCCGGTCTGACAATGCTGGGGGTGACTAATACTGATGCTTGAGTGTCAAATTAAAACAGATGGATAAGGAAAGGTTACGACATAAGGTGCCCAGTTTAGTAAAAAGAGGAAAGAAAAGGAGAAACGTGCAAAATATAAAGGCATGCAGCCATATTATGCATGTAACGAAATAGAATAACCAATGCTTGACTTGGGATAAAATAAGTGCCGGAACCCACAAATCACACATTGGGCTATGTTCATGAAAATGTATGTGTTAATAAGGCATGCCTTAATAGTACTGGAACACAATTTCAAGTCAAGAGCTGTGTAACACTAATGTCTATGTTCCTTGTTATGCTATTACACACAGAGCGACAATATTCAGTTTTCCATCCAACAGCATATTGGATATAATTTCACAGATTTTTTAGCAAGCTCTGGCACTGGCCAGGATGAGGATCCTTAGGCTTTGTGCATTTTAGTTTTGTTTGGGTATTGTTTTTTAGCAGTAGGGTGAACATTTGATTTTCTTTTTTGTTTGTATTTATATAGTACAAGTTGTTGTACTGCTTTTTCATATGTATGAGTCTTCTTTTATAAATATATTTTTATATTTACATGGGGGGATGTGATGAATAGGGGGTTCAATGCCTCGAAATGTGTGGAAATATTTTAGGGAAGGCCCTTTTCAGCATGACTGTGCCCCAGTGCAAAAAGCAAGGTCCAGGCATGGTTGGATGAGTTTGGTGTTGGAAAACCTGACTGAACCTTAACCCTATCGAACACCTTTGGGATGAACTAGAACAGATAATGCGACCCAGGCCCCCTCTGTCTGACCTCTTGTAGAAAGCCTTCCCAGAATATTGTAAGCTGTTATAGCTACAAAGGGGGGACCAACTCGATATTAATGCCTATGGATTTAGAATGGGATGTCATACAAGCTCCTGTAGGTGTAATGTGTAGGTGTCCCAATACTTTTGTTCATTTAGTGTATATGCCTGCTGGTCCAATGAACTAGATATAGTTGAACAGATATGAACATTTGATGCTAAAAAATGAACTATGCAACGTTTCTCATATGGGTTTTATCGGAAAATTAGCAAAGAGAATTAGCCTCCAATTCCTTCACTGCAGTGCAACTTAAGCCTACAGGGTGATGTCTATCGTGCCTCTTTCACAGAGCCTAACATTGCTTTTCTTCCCTTGTTTGATGAGACGGCGGGGTTAGAGCTCTGCACAGCTGCCGATTGGGTTCTCTGTCCTGCATACACATAAATATGTGCATGTACACACACACACACACACACAAAGCCCCAGCAAACCAAGGCAGAGGAAATTTATGGCCTGTTGTTAAGGCTCAGTTTAATTATAATGTCCCGGATGCATTGCGCAAGGCTACCACCATTAAAATTAATTGACTTTTAGCAAGTGGATTGATGATGAATAATTCATTATAGAGATTGGCTTCCGGTTAATTGAAATTTTTAAAACACATTCATTCGTTAACTTCTTCTTCTTAAACACACATACACACTTGCGTCAAGCGCTGTTGGAATCACATATGGTTGAGCATCTGAAATACGCAAGCAAGATAGTAAAAAACGTGATAGATTTCACAAGGTAAGTTGACCGAGAAACCATTATTTTCTACAGTACCAAACTGATGAATAGTTACCAGTGGAGAGAAGAGATTAGGTTACCATGCTGACATCAGAGACAGAAACCATCCGTAGTACGTCTTCCTACGCAGGGCAATGTCTCCTTCAATGCCCTGGGGCAGAGGGATTTAATCCTTAGACCTGAGGATAGAGTGCCAGCACTGACCCAGGTTAGCCAAGCCAGCACTGAGATGCATAGGCAATCAATCAAACGCTAACCAACACAGAAATACACACAGAACTAAAAACATGTCATTGTACTTTCAGCTACTGAAGAAGGTCTCCAGGTTGCTGTACAACATTGTGGTTCTGTTTATTCCCTGGGAGATGAGGATCAAGAAAATAGAAAGTAAGAACTCTAAATTATGTACTTTAATTTTTACAACCCATTTTCCAAATTGGGACTGTGTATAATGTGAAGCAAAACAGTATGCAATGATGTGCAAGTGATTAAAATCCTATATTTATTCGAAAATATTACACTGACAACATATCAAATGTTGAAACTGAGATGTTATTGTTTCTTGAAAAATATATGCATGGGTGACTTGCACATCTGTGAAGGCACGATTAAGGCTGAGCAATATATACAGGTTTTGGAGCAACTTATGCTGCCATCCAGACAGTGTTTTTTCAGGGATTGCTTATTTCAGCAAGACAATGCCAAACCACATTCTGCACTTATTACAAAAGCGTTGATAAAAGAAAAGGTGATGCAACACAGTGGTAAACATGCCCCTGTTCCCCATCTATTTTTCCAAAAACAATAACATTTCTCCATTTCAAAATTGTATATGTGGTTTTTGTACTATTTTCAATATAATTTACGGGATGAATGATTTGCGCATAAGTGCATTCTGTTCGTATTTCGCGCAGGTTCTAACTTTTTTGTAAACTGGGTCGTAACTAAAAACATAAAATGTTATTACCGTATCGTTATATGTTTATTTTATGTAATCAATGCTATACTTTTTCCCCCAGTACGAATCTTAACTATTGATGCAGAACTGCCCTCCAGAACAGCCTTTAGGAAGAACTTCATACGTTCTACGTGTCTCCATATCCCTTGTAGGTCACTTTGGGTCTGGGGTGGCGTCGTACTTCATCTTCCTCCGTTGGCTGTTTGGTATCAACATAGTGCTTACCATCATGACTGGGGCATTCATTGTGCTACCAGAGGTAAACAAGTGCTGTGTGTTTTTCCTGTAAGCTTAATTACATCTCAATTGAACAACATTTGACAGTTCCAAATATTGAATGTAGCAGAATGTCCTGATGGGGAATTGTATGCAAAGGATTCTAGAGAGGACCTAACACACACAGTAAATGTGCTGGTAAAGTATGACAATAAGAATCTGCACCTTTGGCACTAGCCGTCACAAATAATGCATAGAGGGCATTGCTTTTGTTCTGGGCTTGGTGGGGTAAACAGGGCTGATTTATTTGTCCAGCTGACATGCAGACACAGGCAATTTCCCTAGACATCACCTGGGGCATCACTCACTCCCAATCTCCATTTCATTCTTCTATTTGTTCTTCAAGCAACCTTCATTCACCCCATCTTCACAGATTGCAGTTTTGCTTTGTTTTCTAGGGGTCATTGGCTTTGACGAGGATGTATACCATCACAGGGTGTAGACCGTGCAGATTTTAAATGTCCTATAGAACTTATAGTATTAGCGTAAATCAACTGTCAACGTGAGGACGAATACATCTAATTTCCCCCCACATATTCCTCAATTGATGTATGCCCAACATCTTCATTTGATTTCGTTTCAGAATAATCCATATGTTTTTTTTATTTTTCCCATCAGCTACTGGCAGGAGAGCCTTTCGGAACCACCCGGAGTAAGACGATACCCCAGGACAATCTGAAATCAGCCCAGGATCTGGACACCATTTGGTCTCTTGGGGCAAGGCAGTTTTATCAGTTAAAAGATCATTTTCCCCCAAACAAACGTTTTCCTTTTCAACCCACATTGCGTGCAGACTTTATTAAATGTCTTAATTTAGCGATGTTCTAAAATAACAAAAAAATGATTTGTCTGGGAAAACCACAATGCTACATAAAATGAGGTCTCAATGAAACACTTTACACTTAACCCTGCTCTTTTATTACAGTGATTCCCATATACAAGCATGTGCTAGCTGACTCAACCTCTCTATTTGTTCAGAGATACATTCCTTTTTACAGTGGATGCTTAAAATTAGCAAGAATTTTTAGCTCTGTTTGAATATGTTTGCTAATGTTAGCTAATAATAACATTGCCGTTATAAGTAAATGATAATGACAAAATTGTTTACTACTAATAATGTACCTACTTTAACCTTGTTGTTTACTACAGTCTCCTCTATTTGCACCATGTTTGTACAACCCCATTTCCCTAAAAAAGTGGGAGGCTGCAAATCATGCAAATGCAAAGCGGTGAAAATCATTTATACACTATATTTAATAGCATACTGAAAAATGTCATTGTACCTAGAAAAGTATATGCCCACGTGTTGCTGGCATCAACAAAAAAAATGGCATCCTTGAGAGAAATGTTATTGATTTGGGAAAAATATACATATATAAATATACATATACATATATATGCCCATTTTAAATTTGATTCTCTATTTACTCCAGTAAAGAGAGAATCAATTCTATAGAGATGTTCCCGTAAAAAGAATCTTCCAAATGTCTCCAAATCTCCCAGAAAGTGAGTGCAGGTTGTTTGGTTGTAGCTTTAGGTATATTTTCAGTTTAATCATTTATTTTTTGGAAATCTCATCTCTTGTGTATTGTTTTGTCAACAGGGCTACCTACAGTACTCAGTTTTGTTCTATGGGTACTACGGCCCGGTGAGGAAAATAGGAAGTGCCGGATATCGCCTCCCATTGGCTTACTTTCTAGTTGGAATGGCAGTTTTTGCCTACAGTTTCATCATTCTATTAAGAAAGTAAGAATTATTAACTAATCTCATTTAAATAGCTAGTTTATGCTTATTTACATTGAAATTATTGAAATTAAACTGATATTAATACAAAGCAAGCATGGCCATTAGCTGGTTATAGTACTTTAGTAGTCATTTATACAAATGTGGTACTTTTGTCTGACTAACCATTTTATAGGCACTTTTTAGTTCACAGCTTCTGTATTAACCTTAAACGCGTTTGAATTCCGTTCTGCTTTCAGTCAAAACCTGTCTTACAAATATAATGATCCATCGCTATTTAATGTAATTCTTTGTTGTTTATTTATGTTTTCCCACAGGATGGCTAAGAACTCCCGTTTGAGCCTGGCTAGTGCCTCTGATGAGAATTTCACTTTCTGCTGGAGAGTGTTTTGTGCCTGGGACTACCTCATAGGAAACCCTGAGGCCGCGGAAAGCAAGGGAGCTGCTATTGTCAACAATATTCGGGTGAGAGAGACGTTTCGATATTGAAAACATATTTTAGTGTGAAAGTCTTTAAAACTCATCATTATTTTACAAGGAAATTCAACATAAAACCTTTCCATGACATTATGAAGGTATTCGTTTACTCACATTCATTGTGTCACACCTTTATGGCGTACACTGTCAATAGACATGTATAAAATGTAATTGTCTTCGCAGAATACATTGAGGTTTAGATTTGTTTTTGCACTTTGCTAAATAGATTTTGCACTATATTAAGATGTTGCAATCAACAGCTAGGTGCACCTCGTTTGCTCATGTCTATTTCCTCATTATCATTGACCTGAGAGATGGAGAATAATGACAAAGATTTAAATTAGTCACCTAGTAAAGTGTAACAAAGTTGTTGACTGGTGTGCATCTGCTTCATGTCCAGTTGAGAGCAGATTATGGACTGGATCCACAATTTGCTTTAACCTAAACTGTGTTTACATCACAAAGGAAGGAAATCTGAGGTGTACACTTCATCATCCTAATTGGTTTTCTTTTTGTGTCTCTTCGCTTTTATCTGCATCGAAACATTGAGAAACACTACACCTCTCTAATCTCGTTTCCAACTACCTACATTTCTTTAATTTACTCACAGCACTCAATACAGTACAAGTAATGTTGGATTGTTTTACTGGCAATCAATATTGTTTATTCTAAAAAAGATCCCACTCACACTGAAGGCTTTGACCTTTGCCTGTAATTTAACATTTTTTAGTTAACATATGGAATTGTTAAAAGTATCGTACCATAGATATTTTAGCAATTACATTTTTTGTATATCATTCTATTATTTATATTTCAAGGTAGCATTATTTAAATGTCTTCTGTAATTGATTATTTTGCCTTTGCTGCTATGATGCATAGAAACATTAATAAGGTAAAAACATATTTTTTTATTTTATACCCATTATTTACTTCAGCTGTGATCCATTTGCATTTTTATCTATTTTTACAGCAACTGTATTTTTTTCAGTTTCAGCACATGCCCCCTTAAAGGTCAAATTAATGTTTATTAGTTAGGGCTTCCAACTCAAGTCCATGGATTTTTTGCCAAGCCAACTTAGAAAAAAGACCATGAAACCAATTGAATGTAGCTTTGGAACCTGAAAACAGCAATGTAATGCTATCATGTTCCCTAGTAATAAAATATGTTGTATTCATTTGCAGTTTTTGTGACTTTTGTATTTTCTAGATCCTTTTATGTTATGTAAACACAGTATTCCACAAAAACAATAAAACACAACATATGAACACCTTTATATGTTTCAATAGCCTTCTCATGGCTTGGTTCAAATCCCAGATTTGTCTTTATTTATTCTTAATTTACCTACTAAGAACTGTCTTATTCAAATATACAAAGTATTTTTCTACAGATAGCTGGACAAAATAGTAGTATTTGTAGAAAATATAGAGTTTCCCGAGATTTTGAACTGAAAAAAAGGCTAACTCCATACAATTTTTTCTAGGAGGCCATTGTTGAGGAGCAAGAGAAAAAAAAGGACACAAGTCTGTGAGTATGTTTATTCTAACACACTGATGTGGCTTTCATAAAGGCTGCTGTCATGCTGAACAATTACTGCTTTGACATTGTTACAGAATGGTAGAATCCAAGGTCCATTGTTCCGGGTTGTGCCCTGTTCAATGTTGATGCTCTTTTGTTTAGATGTCTAACTGTAGTCAAGGGTACACCATATGGCACCCATACTAATAAATCCTTTCTAATAAATGTCCTCCAAGTGGTTTAGTGATCTTTGTCAGGGGTGATAATTAGCTAGCATTGTCAGGTGTGCTAGTTGGTTAGCATTGTTTGGTGTGCTAGTTGGTAAGCATTGTCAGGGGTGCTAATTGGTTAGCATTGTCACTGGTGGAAGGGTAGATGTCAGGGATGGCCTTCTATTGGGATGGACCTAACCCTCAATCCATCGCTACTCCAATCCAATCACACACTGTGAGATGAGCTGGTGGTGTTTTTAACCTTTCAGCCTTTTACTTTTGGAGATGACTGGCTTTAAATCTCTGCCCCAGGGAGTCTCATCAGACCTGAATGGACATTAAAGCAAGATTGATGCACTCCTTCACACCCCTCTCTGTCACACTTTGTAGTGCTATATTTCAAACCATTTGAGATTGATGTCTGCCCTAAGCCAGAAATGTATGTGCTATACTGCGTTTACAGTGAATTGTGTATTCCATTGGGATTTTACCTCACTGATTATTTTAAAGATATTTCACTGTTTGAGTGGAAGTAAGCCAACCATGATCCACGGTTTAGATTGTCATATCATTGTGGAGGATAATTTGATGTCCAATTTATTTTACAGACAGCCAGACGGGGATTGTCTCTAACCCTTGTTCTTCTCTACGTTTCATTAAAGTTTTCTGCTTTCATGGTTTTCTGCATGTTTTTTTTAAGGCACATTGCGTCAACTGCTAATTCAAGAAAGGGTTCAAAAGTACGTTTTTTTTATTTGTTTAAATGACCAGGTGTTTTTCTGTTTCTCATTTTCTTCTAGAGCGGTCTTGATCAGTTTGCGTATCCTAGCCAACATACTGGTCCTTCTGTCTCTGGCTGGCAGCATCTACATCATCTACTTTGTGGTGGATCGCTCTCAGAAACTAGAGCAGGAGAAGCCAGAGCTAACACTATGGGAGAAGAATGAGGTAGCTTTCAATGTTGCTGTTTGTTGTTCCAAACTCAAAGGGCAGTTTAAGAACAAGCCTAACCATTTTTTAGATGTAGGCTAACAATGAGTCTGGGAAACCAACACATATTTAATTTTTGACACTTGATTTCCCTGATAACAAAGATACACGTGACAGAACATTAATAACCATTCTGCTTCATCCACATGGTCATATTTTCTCAGGATGCTGTCGTAAAGGCATTCATGCGGAACTGGAGACTAATAGTGAAACACTATTATCAGTTACATGCATCACCATCTGTGCAAGGCAGCTGATCATTTAATTAAACTCTGGTTAATGGACGTCTGTAGGGGTGTGAAAAGATCACTGTTTCCACTACCCTGATGTCTCTGCCTGGTCCTAGATCAACCTCTAAGTCCTTCCTCTACCAGGGCTTGCAGATCTTAGTCAGTGACAGAAAAAAGGTCCAAAGACAATTACTCTTTATTATGTCATTAAGGGCCATGTTCTTAGAGCCTTTGCTTTACGTATATGTTTACGTATATGTTTACTTATACGCAAAAATAGGCACTGTTATTTTTCTGGAGATAATGATTATCAGGTGAAGGGAATAATACAGCCAACATATTCCTAAAATATATATTGCTAAATGATACAGATTTTTGAAAATGTATTAGTCATAATATTTTTGTGAGATGTCTTGAAGGAATGCTATGCTTTCTTAAGACAGACTGGCTGGCTAGGTTATTTATTTATAACCCAGTGTCTAGGTAGCTATAAAACATAACTACAGTACCAAAGTCAAAATATGTAGCAGTGACGTAGTTGTAAACCAACTGCGCTATTGATTAGAAGACAAAGTCTGACACTGCACTGTGCACGTATAAACGTTTAAGAAAGGTGTTTCTGAATTGGAATAATGTGTTTTCCCCCATATTCAGTGACCAGAATGCATAGCTATGGCACATTAGTATTTATTAATGGAAAGCGAAGGGTGTAGGAGGTGATAGACAAAACCTAATCAGAAGAGAAATCCAAGTCAGAAGAGAAATCAAAGTCTTGTCTTTTTCAGACATCACAATGCAGCAAAACAATTGTAAAACATTTTTTTACAGTATACTGTAGATTGACCGTTTATCCTTATACAGGATTGTTTATTTATCTACTCTAGGGTTTAATGTCTCCCAATGGCCAATATAACATAATTCTAGTGTTAATGGTAAAGTGATTGCACAAATACTTGCACATTGTTTGCAGCAATTCAACATTTTAGTTACACATTAACATGCAGTTATGCCAATTTTGCATGCCTCAAAATTGTTCTTGCTTTTGTCCAACTGAAAATAGTCAGAGTGGCCTGATGTGTTGTTTCAAAAGTCCTTATGTTTACAAATGTTTTCCCCTGTCTGCGTGTATATGCATATAGTTCTAAACTCAGAAATACTTGGATTACATCCGACATCTGTTTTTATCTCAGATTTAAATGGAGGAAGATGCATTTTTTTTAGCTGTTTACTAAGTTGTCAGGCGACTCTAGTAACAAGTTCAGTCACTTGTCAATCGACAGTTTCTATAGTGTTTATAGCATTTACTTTTCCCACTAAGTTATGTCGCAAACGAGTGAGAGAAACAAGTCTGTTCAACATAAGTTACAGCAAAAACTAAAACCATGTCTGATGTCATATCCTGTTTCCTGTCCAGGTGAGTGTAGTTGTGTCTCTCATCACCATGATCGCCCCGTCGGCCTTTGAGCTGGTGGCTCAGCTGGAGATGTACCATCCCAGGACCTCCCTCCGCTTCCAACTTGCCAGGTCTGAAGTCTGCACTGACCAGCACCGCACATTCCACTGGGTCACACTTACAGGAGTATTTGAGAAGTGGGAGTATATTATGTATAGACCACTTCATTAGTCATGTAACTGTAACATACTGAGGCAAGGGATGAGGCAGACGGATGCAGGCACATGGGTTTTAATGACACACAGTACACAGCGTTACTGGGCTCCTGAAGGGTTTCAGGATTAAATAATTGTCCACCTCCTGGTCACCCCATCCACTTCCTGGTCACCCCCTAGTCACCTCCATCCACCCCCTAGTCACCTCCATCCACCCCCTAGTCACC
>JACXGK010005591.1:0-32671 GCA_016801125.1 Novumbra hubbsi | reverse complement strand
AGCACGTACAGGGCAGTGGACGGAATATTAACACCACAACGAATACACTCTACAGTGCACGTTAAGCCTCAACTCTGTTTGTTAGCGCATTCACTTTTATTTCCGCCTTACTGTGTAACAACATGATTAATCATTAGCCCTATTTTACAGCCTGAGGTGGTCTAGCAGTCTAACCCTATTTTACAGCCTGGGGTGGTCTAGCGGTCTAACCCTATTTTACAGCCTGGGGTGGTCTAACCCTAACCCTATTTTACAGCCTGGGGTGGTCTAGCGGTCTAAGCCGGTGCCTCTGGTTTGCTGCTGGAGTGTAGTTTTGGAATCCAGCCTATTGCTATTTCAGCACACACTCTCCAGTGTGTCTCCCCCCCCCCCCCATCTGAAGTGGAACAAGGGAAAATTATAGTTATAAAATATATTTGTGAGGTCAAAATGTCATTGTTAAAGTACGGTTAATTAACAAACTCTACTTCACAAATATATTTTTATTATAGTAATAATCCCTTGTTCCACTTCAGATTCCAAGGCCAGCATTTTTACTCCAGTCCCCACCTGGTCTGAACATACAGTACGGTCGGAGACACACAGTATAGTCAACAGAAAGTAAACAAAAACGCAGACTGAGACAATTGAATGCACAGTTTGCCCTAAAGAGAATACCGTGAATATTTAAGTCTTTCTGAGAGGCCTCAGTTTTTTTTAATTATTGGTAGATCAGAGTGTCTGTGTGTGAAAGCTGGGTCTATCTTCTGTGTAAACGCACAACTCTGTAATGGCCGTAATATTTTAAGGACAACACAGGCCCCAAAGCATGTCAATAACGGAATAGAAGAAGTACATCAATGTCTTTCCCTAATGCTATAGCCTACATATTGATTTTGGTTTGTACAACACAGATTCAGTAAGCCGCTGAGCTAAGTCAATTGGACTTTCTACACTTGCAAATAAATACAACCGTAACGCAATATAGTCATTTCACCAGTTTATTTCAATCAACCCTTGTCAACATCTCTGTGCGACGCTAATCTCTTAAGACTAGAAAAACATCTGGGGTTTGGTTCTCCCAGTTCATGTCGATGAAGATGACGTACCTTGCGGTGTGGATAAGGCCCGAGGTGGTTTGGTGGGTTGTGGATGTTAGATGTTCCTGTCTGTAGTAAGGGACGGGTGATGGTGCTTGTCGGTGAGGTCTGAGGCTGTCTGTCAGGGTCGTCAACGCTCTCCTCCACCACAGTACTGTCAGAGGAATGGAGGATCCCAGCACGTCATAGAGCCTGGGGGAGGATCAGGAGGAAGGGGTTTGTGGGAGCGTAGAGAGGAACAGAAAAGGGAGTACGGAGAGGGAGGAGGAGAGAGGGAGGTCATGGTGAAACCTTTGGAGTGTTATTTCAATGCTTCTGGCTCCCTGTTTCAGGGAAGAACACCTGTCTTCACTGACTGTGTTGGCAGCAACAAAAACAGCCCACTAATGACATCCTGCTTAATCAGGAACACACCAAAATAAGTCTAAAAACACAGCAGACATCCCTTGATTACCCTGTGGAAATAAAACAACAGTGTGACTCGTATAGTAGGTCAGCGTGTGTGTGTGTGTGAAAACGTTGCAGTGCATTAGCGTCTACGTAAGGATTTGAGGCATCCACAGTCGTGCCCCACGCGGTACCCGGCTACAGAGCGAGGCTTGGCAGCGGTGGCGGCTAACGGTTTGCTGCGGCACACTGTTTGGCAGCCCGAGCATCTGGCTTCTCCCCGGTGGTTCTGCTAAAGCCTCCACTGGATTGGTCCTGCTTTGCCAGCCGCGGGTGTGTTTGCGTGTGTGTTCTGCTGGGCCCAAAGGGATCAATTACACTGCAAGGGGAACCAAGGCAGCACACTTTATATTAGCCCGAGCTGCCGCAGCGATGTCACCCTGACAGCACACGGTACCATACAGCCCCTCTACAGAGTTAGCAACGACAGCCCACGGCCCCATACAGCCCCTCTACAGAGTTGGCAACGACAGCCCACGGTACCATACAGCCCCTCTACAGAGTTAGCAACGACAGCCCACGGTACCATACAGCCCCTCTACAGAGTTAGCAACGACAGCCCACGGTACCATACAGCCCCTCTACAGAGTTAGCAACGACAGGGACTTTGGGAGATCCAAATATAAGAGGTTCCTCACAATCTCCTTTGAACACGTTCTGTCCACACCCATACACGCATATCTGTTTGGTACATATACAGGGCTTCCCTCCCACATGGACTGTGTGGCTGACACTCTAACACCCCCCTTCCCCTTCACACAACCACACCCACAAATACCAAACCGAGGTGACACATCTGGACCTCATTAAAACTGCCCCCCCCCCCCCGACTTCTCCCTGATGAGCAACCCCTCCACTCCACTCGTCTCTGGCTGTCAAAAAGCCTTGAGCGGTGTGCTGTATAATCACAGGCCGTCTCTCAGTGGATGCCAGTGACACCGCTCTCAATGCTGTAGTTAAATAACACAATCAGGAGGAGCTAATGGATTCACTGATTAGGTTCATCATCCGTTACTTAATAGGCTACCCCTCAATGTATAGTCTAATCAGAAAGAGATGAAGTATATGTGCGTTGTATAACACTTTTTTTTTTTTTTTTTTTCTCACACTGATTAAATTAATACCAGCCAGACTCCCGATTGTGTTGAGTGAATGTTTTGTACTTAATTGATCTGTATATTTGAACAAAGGTTTATAAAGCTTTGTGAAATTAATTGTTTCAAAAGCTTCACGCGGTTTCATGTATTTATTAGAAATGTTACGCTAGTCTATCTATTCCCAAACCCTGCAGAACCCTGGGGGACTACAGCAGCCACATAACACCACCTGTCATTGAATGGTACCACGTCCATCTTGACTCCAACCCTCAGGTCACACATCTTTCCTAGTATTTCATTATTTTTTTCGTTTCCTCATGCAACACATCAGTCCCATCTACTATTGGTTTCCACTGGGATCTTGAACCACCTCACCTGTGTGCTATTTAAATCAAATGCCAACCCCCCTCAAAGAATAACCAACATTTTACTTAAGAGCACAATTGTTTCCTATTGAAAGACAGTTGCCCTCAGATGCCCCAACAGTATAGTTTCTAGGTCCACTTGCACTCCGATATTATGATGTAACAATCGTCACTGAACTACAGAAACTAGCCATTAAAGTTTTAACTATTTTTAATAAATATTCTATGCTGAGTCAGTGTTTGTATTAAATGGACAACTGCCATGTGAGAACGTCTTTCTGGCACTGTGGGAATTGCTAAAACAGCTACATATTTTAAGTCGAGCTTCTGAGCTCTTGTTTCAGCTGAGGAAGTGTAAATATGGATTTGCCAAGTTGAGATGCTGTTGAATATGACCTCTTGTGGCATTGTCTAGGCATTGTATGGCCTTCCGAAGTTGAGAAATCTTTAGAACAAATTTTTCCACCAGGAGAAGGAAAGTTCATGCAATTATCACTTTCTGCAAAGATGAAATGTTCCTTTGAAAACCTAGCCTTTGTACAAACAAAACAGGGTCCAGGACCATGAAAGACAATGGTCACTACTTGATATGAGAGGCTCAAGGTTTTCTCACACTTTTCTCCCTCTCTTCCTTTTGCATTCTCTTAACTCCTAGAAATGCTAAATCCTATGAAATCGTAAAGAAATATATTGAGATCTAACCTAAGGTGATTTTTACTCTCCTTTAAAAATATTTCTCCCGGCATGCATTTGCTCGGTCACGAAGAGAGTCCGTTCCCTCTTTATCTGCATGTAAAATGGAGGCCAAGATGTGAAACCTCCATGGAGAGAGATGGAGAAAGAGTCAGGAAAAGAAAGGGGAGGGGGGAGAGAGAGATTGAGGAGAGTGGAGAGCAATAAGAAATATAGCTGAAAGAAGGTATCAGGGATGACTGCTGAAACTAATGTTATAGAACCATCAGAGAAATGTCTCTGAAAAGCTGTTAACCATGTTAGACATCAGAGTTTAACTCTACTGCCGCGTGATATAAATACATATTTAAATTCCCTGGGAGGGCTTTAGGGTTGGTACAGTACTCCGTCAAAACTAAATTGGACTGCCAAGGAATCATGAATATGTAGGCCCTCTGTTAAGTTTCCCATTTACTTACATGAAGAGAAGCAGAGCAAGCGAGAGGCGGATTGTCAAAGGCTTCGGTTGTCTTTTCCGTGCACCGCGGATGACACACGGACCCAACTGCCAATTACGGATATGATTCATGACCATCTCCCTCCACGCGCTCTACAAAGCCTCCAGGCCGGGCCGAGAATTAGAATAGGTCATCAGTGTCGATCTAAACAAAATGTGATTCATCAATGACCTGGATGGGGTTTAATGAACCGTCACATTCAAACCGTAGAAGAGGGAAAGGAAAAGACATGCATAGGCTGCCCTCAACAGAAGTGAGTCACCGTGCACTGCTTTGTGAAATTCTCCAATGTCTTGTCTCTCTATGCTCACAACCAGCCGTTAAGAGACCGGCTGTAGAGGACACGCCACGGAAGCAGGCGAACAAGCCGACAGGCGGGGGAAACAGAGGCCCACACACACACACACACACACACACACACACACACAGTGGTTGTCCACAATCAACCGGGGCCTCTGACCACAGGTCTGAAGTACGATATTGAGCAAACATAAATACAAGTCATCGCTCAACCTCTCATAGCAGACGTCAACACGGGATGACAAAGAGCCTTCCAACTGTGGTTGAAATACGACAAACGCACTCGACCTTCTCAGTAGACACCTGACCTACAAAACCTACATATAGATTACTGGCCACAGGTGTTGGTGCCCTTGTAATGCTCAAACAACACATCATACCTTCTGCAAGGTCATTGAAAAACCCATTTGGTATCCACATGCCGTATGTGTTTATGTTGTTGTTGTATTTAATTGTATAACTACAATTCTCCTTTACATAGAAGTTTTACTCACCTATGGTGAGTTGCAGTTGCCTGCAATATGAAAATCCCTCATTCAACTAATCCGACGAGGACTCGTTCAGAGAATTCTTTACGGTAGTCAGACACAATATTGTTGCCAAGCATTGAGAATCTAAAGGCTTTCAGTCCATCTCAAGGGATGTTCATTTTCCTGTTTCCACCGTACATAAGGTTATCAAGAACAGTTTACCAGTCTCCCTGGATGTGGCCACCAGAGAACGTGATAGAAGATCACAGCTAAGGATTGTTAGAATGGTGGAGAAAGTACCTCAATCAACTTTTACACAGATTCAAGCTGACCTTCAAACACAAAGTACGACAGTTTCAACCTACAACATCCCTCGTCAATTCAGTAAGAATGGGCTATTTGGGCGGCATAAGAAATCCTGACTATAATTTGCCAAAAGACACCAAATTAGAGCTTGTTAGTAATGAACAGCTTCAACACACTTAAACATGGCAGAGGTTTAGTGATGTTTTCGGGTTGCTTGGCTGGCTCTGACACTGGGTGCCTTGAATGTGTGCGTGGCCTCATGAAGCCTGCAGAACACGGAGAGTCCACATCCTAAATACGGTTGGAAACAGCAGGTGAGGGGCATCGTTTTAATCTGGGTGAACTGGAGCAAAAGAAGCACAAGAAACTGGAGGACAGTGAGCCTGACTACCAGGGATGAGGGGCAGGAAGCTCAACAAATCCCGTCAAACCGTCTATGGTTTCAATCATTTTGTTTACTTTCTGTTTGAAAGGGAATCGGTTCTGAATCTAAACCGAAGGCTTTATATTATTGACAGTGAACCAAAAGAACTGTGGAACGAAATTATGGGTCAATACCTATTTGATTTTAGAGACTAAGTGTATTACAGTATTTGAGGGTGCAACAACTTGAAATCAGAGAATACTTTTTCACAGATTTACCGGTTTGTTTTCCCCAGTTTTTATAATAAATGGTCAATCATCAAGGATAATGATGGGGCTTTTATGGTATGTTACTTTGGATAAGAGTATGGTTAATTAATGGAATAGAAATGTCTAGAATATATGGCTAGGAGGTTTGAGCTCACCTTGAAATACACAGGAAGGGAGACACAAAAATGTTGAACGTATCCATTTAGTTTAGAAAATACTACAACTTTTCACGGCACATATCTCCAGAATCAGTGGCGTAGTCATTATGCAACAATTGGCCTTTTTTGGTTCACTACCTCATGAACATGTATCCGTCTATCTGAAATACTATAAGAAATCCAATTTGGCACATTAGATCTAGAGCGTATTTTTTCTTATCAGTAATTGCTTCAGTAAACAGACAACCTCCCAGAACAAGCACAGAAAATGTGATGAAGGAGCCAGCTTCTGCAGCTAAGATGTGATGTCATAACTATCCACACCCCCAACCTCTATCAACAGTACAGAACAACTATTCTTCTAGAAGACAAACATGGAGATGAAAGGTGCGTGGTTTATATGAGCGTTTTCTAAACGTTTTTCTACGGATGTTGCCTGGCACCGCTTTGCAAACGCAGTTTGACCTTCCCGCGGAATTGCCCATAAACAAGTTAGACTCAGATGATGACAGAACTATGAGATGCATCAATGATGAGGCTTACGCTTGTCAGAGTTCACAAAGTGACATTCAGAAAGGGGGCGGGTGGGGGTGTGAGATGGTTGCATAACGAACGCACAAATTAACAGTATTTAATTACTAATGAGTGGAAGGCGAGGCAGAGGCAGAGAGGAGGAGGCAGAGAGGAGGAGAGTGCCATGATGCTCCTGGGTTTTGAGAGGCAGAGGGAAGCGTGTGTGTGTGAGGGTTTAAATATGCTCGCACGGACCCATTTGTGTGTGTGTGTTTGTTTGTGAGTGCGATGTGTGTGAAGCAAGCGTAGGTGGCTTCCTCTCTAAAATACCTGCCGTGAATCCTCCATCTGCTCCAGTCAATAGAGGGGACCTTAATTCAGACTAATTGCAGGAGATGAATAGGTAAACAAGCCCTTGTGTTGTCAGGTAGAAGTAGGTAGGAGGAGGAGAAAAGTTTTCGGTACATCTGCGGAGGCTAACCTGGCTGAGGCTGGGATTACTAACACGCCCGTTTAATCTGCCTGCTACTGGCGCTAGCTATGGGACAGAACTGAACTACGACCCAGGAGCCAAGTCACTTTGTGTGGTGAGGGAGCAGAAATGGGGGGGCTGAGTCTTAGTCCGGGGTGAGGCTACAGATTTGTTAACGATGAAAATACAATGCCACAAATGACATCCTCACGGACGTCTGTGTTCTGGTCTAATTCTGGGAAGGGAAGATTCAGACTTACTGTGGTTGTTTTGGTTCGGCCTCCGGGTTGTGTGCAGGTCCATCCAGATTTATTGACTAACAGGTCACAGCCTTCATCTTCCAGGCATGGGTCCATCTCGCACCACTGTTTGGTCCGGACGATGCGAGCTGTCATGTGACGGAGGAGGGACAAGTGAGATTGCAAGAGGGTGAAAGATTTGGAGATGAGACGGAATGAGATGAGACGGGAAGGGAGGAGGGACAAACAGAGCGAACGGGTTAACCTTCACACATTCTGGGGGGTCCAAACACATTGTTCTACATGAAATCACACAATAGATATCGGTATTACGTTCCGGTTCAGGTTACGTTTAAGGAGTCTTGAAACAGTTGCTACGGATACAGGGTGTCAGCTTGATCATCGCCTTGTTGCGCGAAATGAAAGTAAAATTTGTGCTTTTGAAACGGCTTCTAAAATGTGTCTTTTCCACCTTAAATGTCTGACTAGATTCGCCACAACACATGTACTTCTTGGGCTTCTCTCGATTCGGGCCCTGTATTAACCGCTCACTTCAGGTGACACGGATCCGGAGTGCTATCAACACGACGGTGCTACAGGCCGTAGTCGCTTGTCGGAGCAGGGGTCTGGGTTTGGAATGAGTGACGTGACCTTCCGTATCATGTGCTCTTACAATGACCACCTGGCGAGGCCAGCTATCAGAGCCTGGCCCCCCCCCCCGTACAACAGTTGCGCGGCCCTCTGGGTTGCGCTCGCGCGTATTGTGCCGACTGCGCGGCGTCCGTGTTTGGGCAGGATGGGTCCGAGTGACCCCGAGGACAGCACAAGGGTTAAGCAGACCTCTGTATAAGCACTTAGTAAAAAACACTGATGTTTTTTTGATGGGGCTTTTTTAAAACAAATTTGACTGTCGATAGAGTTGACTTTGATGCATATTTGATGGGTGAAAGTATGGGTACAAACTGTCCTTTTCCAGCCTGGCAGTGGACTCGTCGGCAGACTAGTGACCAACTAGTCAAGTCAACCTAAACACCAGCTTTGACGTACATACTCATCATATGCAAACATTCTTCCCACAACAGCGTTTGCATAGCATGACGCCCTCGACTTGCCCTCAGAGGAAAGGAAAGGAGGAGAGGAGAGAGGGAGCATTAGCGGAAGAAGGAACGAGGTCCAGAGAGATGGAGAGAGACTTATTTTACATCTTCCAAACGAGATTGAGAACTACCATTTTATGTAAAGCAGCAGCGCAATGGGAGAGAAATGAAACAGAGGGTGAATACATTGCCCTACTTGATCGTGACACATGTTATATTAACTATAACAATAAACCGTGTGTGAGCTATCTTCCGCTCCATACCTACACATTCGCGAAGGTCACCTTGAATTTCAATTCGAGTCTTTCATAGATCATTGACGCTGACATAAGAATATCGAAGCAGAAACTGTAGACTTTAAAGCAGATGTGTACTTATACTGAGCTGTGTGATACTAAAATGACGCCACGGCTTGTTTACAAGCATGGGCAAATTCCTTAACCGAACAATGCTATCATTGTCACCAACAAAGTGAAACACCGGGGCTTTGTGGATCAACACAAACAACATTTGAACACAGCAACCAAGACTGCCTCACAATAACTGGCCTTCAGACAGAAGAGCCAATCAGTAGTTATTGTGGATCTAATGTAGAGCGCCAGTAATCAAGGCTCAATGGGACCCACTCCCCCCCCCCCCCCCTCTGGGTCCCAGTAGTTCACACAATGGTCACACAAGTGCACTCAATTATGCCCCTGGACTGGCTGCACTTGCTCAGTATTCACATCCATGCACGCTCAGCCGTACACGCTCCCAGACACGCATACGTTCAGGGCCGCTGGCCGCAGATAAATCTGTCTGATCCGAGACGCGGAGACGCAGCTGGTGATGGATACGTGTCGGAGGATGAAGCGACGGCGCACAGCTCTGGAGAGAAAAGGAGAAGATTGGAGAAAGAAAAGTAAAAGGTCCGCTCGCTGAAGTGGATGAGAAAACGTTTTGGGGATCATCCACCAGGACCCGAAGGCCCTCCTGGGAACGATATTTTGGCCACACGAGGCCAAACACAAGGTCATTTCGAGATTTCAAAAAGGCTCCTGGAGATCTTTCTTGATTGAATAACGACCCAGCTGGCGTGACGGATTACCCCTCCGTTTCACAGGAGACATCGTGGAGTCCAGGTAATGCGGTGCGAGTCGTGGTCGTGGTAATGGGCTGGTTCGGAAGACTCGCAATGCGATTGTGATGGCCTGTAAGTGCCAATTATTAGGCCAATCTATCACGAAGGCAGATGAACAGGCTGTGCTCGGCTCACGTCTGACAATTGGATTAAATTACACGAGGCACAACTCTCCGCCACGGCTTATCTCCTGCACACACAGGGCGACGCCACTCGCGGCTCATCGAGCCTCACGGCGACATTTCAATCGTTATCAACCTCTAAACGTGTATATACCCTCGCGCACGGCTCCTGTGACACCCTGCTGCTCCCCGCAACACCGGCCTTCGCAGGCGGACGTACGCACGGTTAACCCGGCAACCGGATGGGTTCACGTGGTAACGGGGGGAGGGGGACGGACGTCATTGCACCTGCGAAAGGACACTATCTGAGTGAAATGTTGCATCGCATCTCACATTAACCAGCCTGCGAGGGGTGCGAGGTGATAACGCTGAGAGAGGTAGAGGTAGAGATGGAGAGGAGGGGGGGGCAGAGGGAGAAAAGTAGAGGTAGTGAAACAAACCGGTGATAAAGACGGATGAGGGATGGACATGAAGAGAGCGAGATTTAGAGTGGGGGGGTGGAACCGAGGCAGAGGGGGAGAGGAATGAAGGGAGAGCGAGAGGGGCCCTCCATCAATGCCTGGAATGGAATGGAAACAGCAGGAAGCGTCGCACCGATACTAGATCTGCTCAGATGATAACAACCCGGCAGCATCCATTACAGCTGCTGGGACGAGCATCAGTGGTTCCGGTCTGCGTCTTGAGTTCTACTGATGGTTCACAACGCGGGTGTTTCGGCACGTCCTCCATCCTTTTCATTCACCCCGTGTGTCTGAGACGCGCCCACCACTTTACGGGGACTCTGGGTCCACGCACGCACCCTCTGGCCGTGAAAGTCCGTCTTCCCGGGTTTGAAAACCTACCAACGAAACTCCACTACAACTTTTTTCATAAACGAGGAATTTGGAAAAGATATCAATTATCGGGCTTAAACACAGTTTTAGAAATGCCCGTCCCCTTCGGATATGAAACCTCCGTCTACACACCTCACAGGGAGAACTTCTCCGCAGTGTTCCAGGGTGACGTGGTCAAACAAAAGGGCCTAAATGATCCGGAGAGTATCATTAAGGCTATGTCATTTGCTTTCATCATCAAAATTCCCTTTCATGTTTCTTTAAAGCGCACTGTGTGTCCCAAATGACACTCCTGAATGTTAAGCGCACTGTGTTTGACTGGCCCCGGTCAAGGAACAGGGTGCAATTTGGGATGAGTCCCAATATCTCTCTAATTACCCATCATGCTCCTGTGCTATCAGCACGCTGAGGCAGACATGCTCTGCCAGGTTTCTGCATCATCCAAAATGTGTGTGTGTGTTCAATGTGTGTGCATGCTGGTGTTTGCGTACGCCTGTGTCTACAGATTTTACTAAACTCAAAAAACTGTAAAACAAGATTTGTATCACCCCGTTTCCTTAAAGAAAAAGAGACTACTTTAGTAGTTTAGGTTTTTACAGTTGACCAATGAATAAACAAATATTGTATTATTATTTGTTGTATTAAATGAATAACATAAGGTTAGACCTCAGGTTATTTTTGACCAAGTTTTTCCTTCCCTCGTAAAACAACCTTGACCCTGGCGGACCCCTGGCAGTCTGCTCTCTGGCCATGTCATTCTGCTTCTTATCACACTGCCGGCAAACCAGGAAGTACATTCCAACATTTTAACGGCCAACAACCAAAGATTTCCATGCGAGTCGAGCGGCCTGGCATCAGGAGTAGTCCAACAACCGCCTGGCCTCAGGAGTAGTCCAACAACCGCCTGGCATCAGGAGTAGTCCAACAACCGCCTGGCCTCAGGAGTAGTCCAACAACCGCCTGGCATCAGGAGTAGTCCAACAACCGCCTGGCCTCAGGAGTAGTCCAACAACCGCCTGGCATCAGGAGTAGTCCAACAACCGCCTGGCATCAGGAGTAGTCCAACAACCGCCCCACCAATCAGACACCTTACAGCACCCTAGTGGGAATGGTGGTTAGACCGCACCCAGGACAGGGGGAAAGTAGAACTTGTATTCATACCAGTTGTGTGTGCCTAGACAACTGGGCATCAGGAATTAAATACATTCTTACATTCTCAACTTTGTAATTGGTCGACACCCTCGTCCCGTCCACACCCTCGTCCCGTCCACACCCTGATTTTCACATGACTATTCCACCCGGGTGCTCGCTGGATGAATGTCTCGTTAAAACCCGTCAAGTCTTTCAAAGCCTTAGGTTGTACCTGGAGTGAATGTGTCCCCAATAGATTGGGCACCCGTGGAGATTCAAGCGGCAGATAACCACACAGCATACCAACACATTGCAATAATCTTGGTTTTGCTCTGCGTTTAATTGCGGCCTACACATCCCGGGAGAGGAATATGAGACACCTTATGATCGTAATAAATCTTTCATTATCACTGATATCACGGATATGAAATATGGCGATAATGTGTGTGTAATAAAGAGCAAGCTGTAAAATTCTGACTATATTATAATATTTTGCAATTTTTACTGATGTCGAGTTTTACTATATATATATATATATATATATATATATATATATATATATATAGAGCACACTGCGTATACAGCAGTGTTTCAAAGTTCAAGGGTTTCTATTTCGATGTATTTTGTAGTGCAGCACAGCCTAATCCAGTGTGTCACTAGGTGCCGTTTTGGTACATGATTGACAGGTTTTCTTCTGCGCTCCAGAGCTCAGGGTGTTTGACGGTGCCCATGGCGTGTGTGTGTGTGATACGCATATATAGCCCGGATAGACAGCGAGCACTGATGTAGATTCTGTAATAATGACTAAGGCCTTCTGGGACCTCAATCGGTACACCATGTGACGGACGACTGCCATGCAGCAAAGCTCGGTTGGCTGCTTCTTTAGAAACACTACGCAGTTATTTAACCGTGTTAATAGTTTTGATGCTCTTGATTTCATCTTTTATTTGAAGCCACTGAGAGTGAAGGTCTGATTTACACGTTGGCTCTGTGTACATGATTTATAGAAAACCAATACAAACAATCAAATGCATCCAGATCAAGCCTTTGTGTATATGGTTATATACACACTGTGCGTTCTTCGACTAAAATGGAAGAACATCGAAGTTTCTACCGATCCAGTCCATATGTAGCCATGTACTGTTTAAATAGTTCTGTATGGTCCGCGGTCCAGAACAGCTACAGGACCTATAGTTATGGAAAACCAGAAAATATAGCAACAAAGATTGTTAAGAACACTGGACATGGTGCTATATAATGTTCCCTCTGCAATGTTCAAATGGGTAAGCTAGCGGTTAGCGTGTTAATGAAGAGGGTGAAGCTAGGCTAAACCCAATGCCCCCTTAGGATCGATCTCTCTCGCACGCACTCACGCACTCAGTCCGTTTGATTGTGTATCGTTCCTAGTCTCTCAACTTACGTCTTGTGTGGATCAAGCAACTTAACCTCTATTGACCTCCATGTACCAAACTAATCCGCAATAAATTATGCATAACCTTTTGCTTGGCAGATTTCCCACATACCCGCTGTTTATTCCCTATTCTCCCTACATTCTCCTCAAATGCTGTGGAACACTAAACCACATTAAATTACGGAACAAGTACCTCTGAATCAGAACGGCTGACCAATACTATTACAACTAGACAATACTGACCAAATGACAAGAAGAAAGTCAAACAGCCTTTTCTCAAAACCCTTTGCAGATAACAGCAGTTCGTTATAGTTAAGTACATGCCGTAGCTATAGCAACAATATTTAACTGTGCGCAAATAAGGTCAAAGGAATAATCACAGAATATATATTCTCATAAGTTTCTTCACTTTTCTAACCTTCTCAACCTCCTTCCAAAAACATAACGCCATGTAGTAGATGAAATGTATGCTGTTTCTAGCTGAATATTCTTTTAAATATACTGTGATAAAATCAAAGCTTTCTACTGTTTCGTGTCTTAAAGGTTCTGGTTGGTCATCCTACAGTAAGGCCTCATAGGTCAGACCCTTTTATTCTGTACTACAGTACATAGAGGACATCCAAAATGTATCCCAATTCCAGATGGAGTGAAGTACAGCCTGGGTCAAAAGTATTGTACTGTAGGGAATAGGATGCCATTTGGGCTGGAAACACACACGCTGGTGATTTATTCAGTAACAGTACTGCATTATCCTCTGCAGTCTACAGTGAAAACTAATGAAATAGGGATGCGTTTTTAATATTTGCAAAAATAGATTTGTCAGTGCATAAAAAAAAAAAAACTACTGTAAATGTATAGTGTCTCTAGATCCGAGGACAGGCTTTCACTGAACAGTTTAAATTTTTTTATGCTATATAAAGGAACAACAAATTGCTTTCATCTATTTAAAATCACTAATGTGTCAGTGATAATTTTCTGTTCTTAATAGCGAACAGATATTTTTGTTTTCACACAAGCTGTGCAATGCTCATAAATAAATATCTGCGTTTTGTTTCCTCTGTTCGACACCTGCCTTTCTGTATACACAAATGCTCCACCATGAAACTAATAGCCACTGCACCGTATGATTGACAATACGAAACCCTCCCTCTGTGTGACAGAGGACAGCAGGCCCAGGTGTCCATAACGACGTGTTAGAAACGTTCATGGACACACGTTTGGCTGCCGGTCCAGTCCACCACCAGGCCACACTGCGCTACTTGGGCCGGGAGAGGTCTCCGGGCCTAGTCGTCTTGACCTAGATAAGACCGGTTCTGTCACTGTGAACCGCCTTGAGAACCGCAGACAGCGTCTATTGAGACAGTGAATGAGTCAAGCTGTGTGTGTGTGTGTGTGTGTGTGTGTGTGTGTGTAGCACCAACAAACGGTAGGAAAGCAGTATGTTTGGTATGTTATGCTGGCATGGGCTGTTGTGTTGTGCGTCTCCAGACAGGACTGATGTCAATGTCTGATCTTTTCACTTCGCCTTGATGTTGTTGTGTTAGTCAGAATGAATTAGAATACATTCCCCAGCCCGGCTTGGAAAGTGCTGAGTTACAGATCTAAATCTGATGCGAGGTGTACACATGTACTTTACACACACACACACACCAGAGACACACGGTCATAGCGCATCACAGACAAAATGCTATAACATGCTTCCTTATAGTCCTATTTTTATCCTGCCATAAATAATCCTTGATAACTCAAGACGCGTCTTAAAACTTTCCAGTCAACTCCTGCTACTTGCATTGTTACATCCGATACCCTCTATCAGTGTCTGATTCTCTGAAAGGCCCATTGAGGCTAATGAACAGGAGCAGTTGACGGACACAGAACCAGTAGAATAGACTGATTAATACTTGGCCGTCGTGCCAGAGACCCGAGACACACCATCACCGGCTAATTAGGATAATTGGACATGTCCACCACCTAATGATGACATGTTGTAATTCTCCCAGCAGACACGGGGAGCGGACGGGTGCCTCACGCATGTGTGGGTAGTGCAATGAGTTTTAACTTGACATTTAGGAGTTCTGTTTGGATCAATAAGGAAGGTTAGAGAAACAACAGCCAGTAAGGGGAGGTGCGTTCTGGCGCAGCGGGTTCCAGGTCCGACCGGTGGTCCCGATATTACCGAGCCACACGCCGACTGAAAACGTCACGGGTCTTGGCGGAAAGGGTTCGCTGAGATTGTCCTCGGCTGTGTCCCGACGGAGCGGAAAACATAAACAGGTGCGAGAGATTTCCGGCCGTCTGAAAAAGACGGCAAATATTTCCTGTGGGGTTTAAGGGGCATATGTCTGGTTCCGTCTGCGTGCCCAGACATTCACTCCATGTGGTGGCTTCCTTCTAAAGCCATGGCTGGTTCCTCTCCGGAGATCCGGAGTGCTTGACAGAACAACACGTAACAGACTCTGACAGTGACACCTGGAGAGGTGCTTGTTAGTTGCAGGGAAACAACCTCGGCGACCGCCCTTATGAGGTCCATCATGCACTGGGAGCGAGGTGGTTCCGACCAGAATGTAAACAAACCAATCGATAGCTCATTAGTCATTTGCCTCCTGGGGGAAAGCGGTTTTTCGGGGGATCCACTCTTCCAAACCAAACGAACCCAATCAATGAGGCCTTCACCGAGACCTCCAGTACCGTCTCAAATAACAGGGCTAGCAGCCAATCGGTGTTCAGATCTCAAATAACAGGGCTAGCAGCCAATCGGTGTTCAGATCTCAAAAAACAGGGCTAGCAGTCAATCAGCGTTTGAATTTCCATCCAGCGCGTTTATAATTCACTGCATGTAACGGTGCCAGGATGGACTGAAGGGATTCCGGTTTTCTCTCTCTTCATCTTGTGTTCCATCTCTGCTTCTGTGTCTTCTTCATCGCTGGGGCTGTGCCTCTCTTCCTCCCTCATCCTCTTCCTCTCAACCGTTAGTGTCATTTGTGAAGCTGTGAGGGTTCCCGAATCCAGCGGTGGATGAAGGTAAATGGCAGTGATTTGCTTTCAGTCAATGCAGGCGAGCCAGGAGGGCCCCCCCCCCACCACCCCCGGGTAGGCAGGTTCACAGGGAGTTCAGAGTCAAACTGCCCTGGCGTGATCAACTAGTGAAAGATAGATAAACTATGTTAAAGCAACCAACACCAAAAATAAAAACCCTACAAATTCCCTTTAGTGACTAATTGGCACTTTATCCAGAGCCAGTGGGACTCTGGATAAGCCTCCCTAGGTGGTGTTGGGCCTCAACACTCCACCCAGAGCCCGATAGGACTACGTCAAGTGTTCCCAAAGAGCGTCAGTGAACCGCCCACATAACGGCATCATCCATCGCGGGTCCCGCAGCCGGGCTAGACCGCCAGCGCGCGGTACGTTCTCCTGTTAGCCATCGTCTTCGACACACCGAACCGTCAATTTCTCAGAGGGACAGAGCTACACGTGAAGGGAAGGAGGTCTGAAGTGTTCTGAAGTGTTCCCGGGGGCAACGTGCCCCCCCCCAACCTCCTGTTACATACAGCTTGCTTCCCTCAGAACTACCCCTGGTCTGTCAGCCTCCTAAATGCCAGCCTGTCCCCTACAGCGTGCACTTCCCACCTTGTGAGCAGGTCCCCCACGGGCCGCTGGGGAACAATAGTGCACTTCAGTGTGAGGGAGAGCCGTTGTCGTTTGAGACACCGCCCAAGTCGTAGAATCCTTAATGCGCTTATTTTATAGTTCTCCACCTGTCGCACCACCCACGCTTTCTCCACCAGTCTTTTTCCACATCCACTTTCTCTATTATTTGTACAGTTTTGCAATTGGCACATCTGTTAAGCGCAAAGCATCTATGAAATTAAAGCTGCACGTAGTATAATTAAGCGACAATGCATGAGGCGGTGTGACATATGGCTGATCTATCACAGCTAAGAGCTTTTCGTAGGCACGACACATCGCAGAGTGCCTGGACCCAACGATGAGCCATGGTGCAAGACTCCTTTCTGGTTTTTATTGCAATTAGAGTAACAAGAATCATGTGTACACACCCATTCTATACGATCTCATATACCAGCTAGCAGCCAATCAGTATTCAGAATTATATCCACCCAGTTTATAATTCACCATATTTAACGGTTCCAGGAACGATTGAAAAGTAAAAATGTGTGTGTGTGTGTGTGTGTGTGTGTGTGCAGGATGACCTTCCTCGCTCATTATCCTTGTAATGAGGCTACGTATGATGGTGAACATGTTGCTCATCAATAATATTTAAGTCACCATGCAAATGAGGTTATTCCCATTAATGATGGATGTAATGCCTTTTGAATGACAGGGGGTGTCCATGGCTACCTCACAAGCCGGCTCCACACACACAACCAATCCCATTAACACTAACCCATAAAAACTCACACACACACACAACCAATCCCATTAACACTAACCCGCAAAACACCCGCCCCACACGTATCCCCCTTAGCCAATCCAATCCACCCTAAACAAACCCAGAACACTTTACTTGACACCTATCCTTAACTACAGACCGCTAACGTCTTGTCGCCAATACTAACCCCAGTTGTAACTTTTACCGTAAAAAAAACTAAGCCCTGAACCAAACCTTTCCTCCTCATTAGGACAAGCGAAATGATTGGTCAAGGAAAAATACACAGACGAACACCCACAACACAGTTGCTATCATCCCAAGCCGGTGCTGTGGCTATTCCGGATAAGCCGTTATTTTTAGGCAGCAGACATTTTCAGGATGAGAGGAGATGATAAAATTACTGAACCGGTGATAATTGTAGCAATGTTGGTGTTCAGTGAATTTGTGCCGTGTGTGTCGGGACTGGATGTGTCATTGCTGTAGCTAAAGCACTGAACGTGAGTCACAATATTCACTGACAGCGTTATCAGGTTGACGGCATAGTAAGTCACTTTCTGTTTTGAGAGGCCATTAAGGGCCACTGTTGTCTGAGCAGAGGAAAGCATTTGGTGGAAGGAAAGGGGGAGAGGAGAGGAGCGTTAGGGAGGGAGGGAGAGGAGAGGGGGACGAGGAGCGTTAAGGAAGGAGGGAGAGGACCTTTAAGGAAGGAGGGAGGGGAGCATGAGGGAGGGGAGCAGGAGGGAGGTAGGGAGAGGAGCGTTAGGGAGGGAGGTGGGGAGAGGAGCGTTAGGGAGGGAGGTGGGGAGAGGAGCGTTAGGGAGGTAGGTAGGGAGAGGAGCGTTAGGGAGGGAGGGAGTTAGGGCGAGGAGCGTTAGGGAGTGAGGTAGGGCGAGGAGCGTTAGGGAGGGAAAAGGAAAGACTGAGAGATTGAAAAAAAGAAGAGGGCCTCTCGCTCATCATTAGTTTGACTGTGAGTCCAACAGACGGAGTGTAGTGGGCGGTTCCATTTTGGGTTCTGGCCCATTTCAACAGATTGGTTTGAGTGTGCCAAATCCATAGGTGATTTCTACTGGTTGTGTTGTATACGTGGAGCGCACACCACGCTGAGTAACACCTAGCGAGCTCTGGGGTCACCACCCACAGGTTTACGATCTCCAATAAACCCAGATCCACGCCCGGCCGACGCTGGCTACAGGGCTCTTACCGTCCTGCTTTCAGAAGACCGCGGTGGGGTCGGCCCTAATCAGCCTCCAGCCAACCGCTACCCTGGACTAGAGGGACGCGGTCCCACCCTGACCAGAGGTGAGCAGCTCTGCAGCACTACCCGGAGCGTCACACGTGGAGACGTCTTCGCTTCCAAGAAAGCTTAATAAAGAACTGCCACAAGGTCACTTCTACACATTGCACGATGCGAGGTCACTTCCTGTGACACCTAACGGAACCAACGGCCGGGTCGGCCCATCCGGTAGACTGAGCCAGTTATTAACAAGGGCCTAGACTCTGTACGCTCCGAAAGAAGGAGCCCTTGTCTCACGACCATATTAAGCTCTAGTGATTTATCCTCTGCTCCCGGTGAAGGAGACATCGTTTGTATTCATTTGCCTTATTTTTATCCCACATCTATCTTTTTCTACCGGCTGCACGTCAGTACTCTGCTAAAAGAGACGTGTTTCTTCCCCTCGCCCATGAAATGCCCTGTAACTTTCTCCCAAATTGCCAATGAAAAACAGCATTTTCTTTTTTGTCTTTATCATTTTTCTAATTGAATGGTACTATGGACCATTCCTAGTTCCTAATTCCTAGTTGTTGCTGGCACACTACTTCAACCCGGAAAACCGAGCAGACGTTTGATAGGTGGGATAATGCCATGTGACGTGGGGGAATGAACGAGGTTCGGCAACACGGACCTGCTGTAGCAGCGAGCGGCTCCATCCCAAGGACCAAGGCTACTGTGACTTCTACTTCTCCGCAGGGCTTCACCGAACAATTAGACGAGAGGAGCGTACAGGGCATCTGTGGGTTGGGCTGTGCCTCTAGATACTGACGTGCACATGCCCAAGGAGAGACACCGAAACGCAGACACACAGGCTGGTACACACACACACACACAGATGGATAGACAGACAAGGGCGTCAGAGGCCCTCCTCAGATCCACCCGGCATATCCCGTAGATGTGTTTCATTGAAAAGACAAAGGAACAAACCCTGCCTTCCTCCCTTTCCACCCCCCCAACACACACACACACACACACACCTCTTCCAATCTCACTCTCACACCCAGCTTGTGTGTCTGGTATGCACAGCCCACTGAGCACGGCTGCACTCAAACATCTCGTGCATTTACAGGTGGGGGGAAATAATAGCACAACGTTACAAAACCACATCCATTATTAAACAAGCCGTGTTCGTGAAATTGCTAACCCAGCCAATGAGGGTAAATTACCCAACACGCAGACAGGAAGAATGGGTGACAGCGTGGCAATAATGAACAACACCACTTCACAGGAAAAGAGGTAGGGGATTATTTCTCAAACAAATATACAGGAGAGGAGAAACAACACAACAGTGACTTGCCACCTAATTATGCATTTTATCATCTCAGTCACAATAGACTGTCTCGTGGCTATCTGTGCCTCGTGGAAACACGACTGTTCCGTTACTGCTTTAATGAGGGGAAATAAAAACAATCACTTTGGTCTTATTATTATATCACAACAGAGATTACATTTCTAGGCACCTGGAGCATCCATCCAAAAGTGGTGTCATGGCCAAAGTCTGCCAAAGTCTCTGCGACTTCATTGGCTGATTGCTTACACCAGTGACCTTTGCTGCAGGTACAAATGGAGCAAAGAAATGTAGCGGTTTCAAACGCTTCTGGGACTTAAAAATTCTTGAGATGATTGTCTTCCAGCAAATTAGGCCGTAGTTTTTCAATTGTTAAAGATATTGCTAGCTACGACCCTTTGTCTGAAATGTATTACTGTCATGTTTCCAATTAACAGCTGTGCAGGACTCATTTGCAGAGAGAGATGATTCTGTGCAGAATTCCTTAGCAAAATTTTGATAAAACAAACATTCCTAACCTGAATTGTCTATTACCATTCCGATGGATTAAACCACTTCCAAGTGTACTCCTTTTAGCCGAACACCTGTGACCACCAGAACTGACATACGGCCTCTTGTCATATGAGACAATGGCAAAGCTCAGATTCCACAGCCCCGCCCCCCCGTAGGTCAAAATGTGTTCCCATCTCACCCCGCTGTTTCAGTTCCTATTACGCTACTCGCTCAGCCGAGAAGCTTGGGCTTGAACACGTGGCTGCTCAACAATCTATCTAATAGCGCTGTATGAGACGGGACAGCCATGTCCACCGTCCACCCATCCAAGTGGGGGCAGTACTCGGCAAACCTGTGGCGTATTATGCTTGAACCCCGTCCTGTGACCTTTTAATGTGCATCAACCCTGAGGGCTTTGCGTGCCGTCAGTCTCTGCAGCTGTTAGCCACCGCTGTCTCTGATGACGGTTAAACATTCACTATATGCACGGCTTTAAGCAATTATTTTCAGGCAAAACATCTAGAGCGTTCTATATGTTAACACGTAATGGCTGTTGCTTCAGATAACAGCACGTATAGAACAGGTAGAACAGAGACGTAGCTGGCTAGCTAGTTACAAACAGTTCTTGACAAATGTTTACTTGGCTGAACGAATATCCCGCAATGACCTTAATCGAAACCGGAAGAATGAGCCCAATCCTAATTCTAGTAGTAGCACATTGTAACTTGTCGAAAGTGAAGAACATGAATAGCCTATGTTATGTTAGATCTAACAGGGATATGATATTTTACATGGCTGGTCTGTTGCTGTTGCATTTTGGAGTCATAACAATATCACAGGGGTATAAAAGCGAAAAGAAATTGAGAGAACAATTATAGGAAGAAAACTGAGTTACAATGCCTGACACTATGAACGTGTATCTATATTCGTGTGTGGTACATTTATACCTGCTGCTGGAATATTTGAAAATATTGTGAATTCAAACGCTGTGTGTCCTAATGACAGTCACCAAATGACATCATGCTACATGAATATTATTATTATTTTTTTTTTTATAAAAATGTATTAATGCCATCTATCAAATTGCCGGCCCACTGTTGGATTGGTGGAAGAGTGATCAGACATGCGTGGGAAACCATTGGACTTGACAGCTACACAGTGAGAGGAGATCAGGACTGGTCATATTCGTGCCACCCTAACTGCACCTCCCCCAACCGCACCTCCCATCCCCAACGAGTTAGGAGCCAAGATTTCAGATAAAGGACTGAAAAGACACGGCGATTAAACGGCGTTCCCTCCAATGTGTTCAGGTGTGTGGGACTGAACATGCAGCCCCCCGGGGGGGGCAGGCGTTGATGCCAGCCTGCCAACCCATTCCCCCAACGCCACGAACAACAGCCGGCCTCCGCGATGCCAAAAGCAACTCACGCCGAGCGGAGGGCTGTGATAGGGGGGGCGGGCACAAACTGATTAACCCCCGCCCACAAGTTGCACTGACAGGTGAAGCGAGCAATGACATCCGTGCTGAATGCATGTAGCTTTTGTGCTGATGACAGATGGTGCAGGGAGGTCGGAGGTGAATTATTTCTTAGGGGGGGTAATCTGTACAAGGACTTAAATGCTGTACTGTAGATTGACACGCGATTGACCCTTTTATCTCCGCGGGAAAGACTGGGGCAAGGGCAAGTGTTCACAAAGCGTCTCAAAATAGGACGGCTTATCTAGAATAATGTCAAAAGGGCTAAACTGTTCCTAGATCAGCACTTTGTGAATGTTGGGCCTTGAGCTATGGATTTATAGTTCAACATGCATGAACGTACGATAGATTATACCTCTAACTCCAATGTCATTGCAGATGCATGATGACAAGGGATCCACTTGAACAGAAAAGAAAAGCATTTTCTGTTCTGCAGGCTTTTATTTTCAAAGGCAAAGCACTTACTGTATATCATAGTGGGAATGAGATGCAGAAAAAAGTTAAGGAAAGATAGAGTGAAAGAGAAGATCCCCTGAAGGAAAGATTGTTTGTCAAATCTAAAATCCAGAATGACATTTTGGTAAAAAGAAAGCTATCCCTTTAGTTTTATGACTATATAGACTATACACACACACATTTGAGTCTAAATACACATTCACTGTAACACAAACAGACATGGTTACTGACATCGCACACACACAGGTTTACTTATCTACATGAACGTTGACACCATAGTTCAAAGCCCTTAAAAAATGATTTCCCATCCATTACGATAACACAGGTTCCAATTCTAACCATTACCGCAGTAACCAATCATGCCTAAACATAACCTTACCCTATATCTTAAACCTAAACGTAATCTGTTACGCCTACCCGTCAGAACTCTAATTGCAACATTTGCTTTTAACTATGAACCGTAACACTAAAGCTAGAACCAAAGTGCATCTTCCAAAATGAGGGACACGCGTCATCATTTTCCGCCTTGTTCTACTTTACCCAACGTTCGGAGACATCTTGGTCCCCGTTTATGTTGTTAAGTCAGATGTACTCAGTTGCTGCTGCTGCTACTGTTTATAAACCCGTCTCCCCCGTTACCCCTCCCGGTATGTACATAACCCTAAAATACCAACGCACATCAACTCTGGAATTCCCTGTATAATTTTGCAGGCGTTTTTATTGAGAGGAACTTACAGTAGTGAGCGTATACATTTCCTGGTACCGGCTCCCCGTGGAAATGAAACCCACAAACCGGTCGGTGTGAGCGCCATGCTCTGCCAACTGCTACACAAGAACGGGCCACGTTATTTCTACTTATGTCAGTTGTTATTTTTGCATTGTTATTCCTATTTATATCGCTGTATTTAATATATTCCTTGTGGTGCTATTCTCTGCATTTTCATTTTTATTTCCTTCCATCTGCATTTTTGGAAAAGGTCCCGTTTTGAATATCTCACTGTAGTTGTTTCTTTTGTTTTTTTTACACCTGTAAAATGTGCCAAAATGATTTGAGTTATATTTACACATGTGGCCTTCCGGTGGTTCTCACCTTGTAAAAACCTAGATCATGAGCCAGAAACGTGACACAAACTTTCTAAACTGGGTAGCTCGCGTCCTGAATGTCGATTGACTGAAAGCCGTAGCATATGAGATTGTATATCACAGGTATGACATCACTTAGCTTTAAACTATTCTAATTGCATCGGTAACCAGTTTGTAACAGCAATAAGGCATCTCTGGGGTAGTGTTTGGATTTAAACACACTGAGATACATTGCGCAGCTCTAGGAGAGGAACCTAGCAGAGGAACCTAGCTCACATAGCCCACCATTGCTCCAATCTGGAATCCAATTACCGAAATCTATGGTGCCAATAAAAAACAAATATTGTATATTTAGATGATTTATTAAGTGTTGAGTCATGAAATAGGAAGACATCACAATACTACACTGACATATTCAATATCTACAGACCTTACATTTCACATAGAAAGCCTAATAGCCAATCCTTGAACAATATCATGGGTTCTTGTCATCTTTTGCCCTGACTTTTATTTAAAGCACCACCTATCAAGACGAATGTCTAGAAATTAAAGGTATAAAGCTATAAACAAATAAATATGAAAGCCCTCTCAACAACTACCCTGATACCAGCCTTTGAAGACAATACTGCTAGGCTTTAACATGCTAAGCGTAATTTATTGTCAAAGTGCATCCTAGTTTGTGAGCTAATAGTGCGTATGATACAAAATTAACACCTGCAACACCGGCTGATTGGATGGACTGGTCTGTCCCATCACCAGAGCCGGCCCTAGCCTTTTGGGGGCCCTAAGCAAAAGTTGATTTGGCAGCCGGGGGCCCTAAATGTTGCTTATGCCTAAGGCCGGCCCTGCCCATCACAGACTACACAATGCAAATCTGCATGAAGCTCAGTCCCATGAAGTTCATTGTCCAATCATGTCGTTTGCAACGTTAGCGTGGCCTTTGGGAAAACTCTGGTCTTCCTTTAAAACACGATTCCTATTACACAAGTGTAAGGTTACCCCAGTTTGAGAGGGTTGTCAGTGTCCCCCAAGGCCAAGGCCAGGGTTTGTTTTTCTCCCAGAGTGACAAATCGGATGTTAAGGCCTTGTCTTATTACTCTATGAATTTGAGTCGCTACATCTCTCCAGACCCATCCCTCAGCTTTTTACCAAATCAAGAATGCTGTGACCTCTTGGCTATTGTTAACATTTTAGTTCCTAACATGTTAACAAGTGGCCAATCACGTTACCTCGTCAGGTTACCAGATCTGGAAAATGTTTAGGCCCCAGAATTTTATTTATTTTGCCTGACAAGGACCACCTCTGAAATGGCCTATGGTCAAATAGTAACAAAAGCCCACGTTTCTTTTAGCCAGCTAGCTCCCAGGCTTCAAATGGATTTAATATTCTCCCAAGTAAAGATTGCTTTGCTAGGATTTAGCTTTGCAGGGCAGATGAAAAGTAGTGACACTGTATATAGCCGCTGGGGTTTAAAAAGTCTGAAGAAAAAGAATAGTATATGTGCCTGTTTTTGGTTGAGCATGACGAGAGCTGTTTCAGGCCATGAAAATGTTTCTGATTTAGATCCACAGTGAATAAGGGGTTGGTAAACTCCTCCGTAGAGCCTCTTTAGCAGATCCACTTAAGTGGCATTGCCGTTTTGGTCTTTTGCTCTACATAAAAACCAAAAACATTCAGCTTCGGCAATGTTGTTGACTGTGTAGAACGTAGTTTACTAACTATACAAGTATTGGATATTAATGAATGTGACTAAAAATAATAAACCATTGTGGCCCTAAAGTAGCATTACATTTACCTACATTTCTGTTGAAATTAAAGTCATTGTTATTAGGGGTATTTAAAACTTTACTGCGGAACAGTTTGATTCGCAAAGCAAGATTTAAAAATGTGGCACTTTGCACTTCAGGTAAACTTAAGGTGAGGACCATGTGAGATTATGAAAAAAGAATACACTGTTCTTCAGTTGGTCTTTAGATCTGGAAGGTGAAAACCTTCAGAAATTTGAGCAGATCAAACTTTTTAGACCCAAGGTCCCGACGCATAGTCGAGGCCTTGAGGGGTAAAAGAAAGAAATATATAAAGTAATTATTAATTGTTCCTACTGTGTGGTCTCCAAAACAGACATCTGTCCACCCAGAAACCCACCCACCCATACCCAGACACCCACCCATACCCAGACACCCATACCCAAAAACCCACCCACCCACCCAGATGCACATGTGACCAGGACCTTTACCTTCCGATTACAGCCCCAGATTTTCAGGGGCAAAGAGGCAACGCAGAGTGTAATAAGGAGCATCGGAGAGCAGCAGGGCCGGGTGTTTAAGCGCACTGCGGCACACCACGAGAAAAAGAGAGAGGGAGACGCACGGTGGAGGAATGGAGGGGAGAGGAGGAGACGCACAGTGGAGGATGTGGAGGAAAGGAGAGAGAGGGAGACGCACAGTGGAGGATGTGGGGGAAATGAGGAGAGAGAGGGAGACGCACAGTGGAGGATGTGGAGGAAAGGAGAGAGAGGGAGACGCACAGTGGAGGATGTGGATTAAAGGAGAGAGAGGGAGACGCACAGTGGAGGATGTGGAGGAAAGGAGAGAGAGGGAGACACACAGTGGAGGATGTAGAGGAAGAAGGAGAGAGAGGGAGACGCACGGTGGAGGAATGGAGGGGAGAGAGGGAGACGCACAGTGGAGGATGTGGGGGGGAATAAGGAGAGAGGGAGACGCACAGTGGAGGATGTGGGGGAAAGCCGCCCCAGGGTGCCACTGGGGCTTCATCACTGGCAGGAGAAATGTCAGGAACCAACATAGAGAAAATAGGCGGGAGGTATAGAGAGGTAGAGAGTTAGTAAGAAATGGCTCTGCCACAGCAAGGACTATTAAGAGAAAATACATGAAGTGAGAGAAGGAGAGACCATGAAAAAGAGAGAGAAAGAGAGTCTGAAAAGAGAGAGAAGGAGAGTTTGAAAGGAGAGACCTTGGAGAAGAGAGAGGAGAGTATGTGTAAGGAGACACCAAGGAAAATGGAGAGAAGGAGATTGAGTAAAAGGAGAGACTGTGGAGAAGCGAGAGAGAAGGAGAGTGAGGTGAGACATGGAGAGACCATGTTGATAGATGTAATGTATCTGTTGGCTGAAGAATTGCATTAGTTCGGTTGGTAGAAGTATCATATTAGTTTAGTTTGTACATTAATAATGAATACGAGCATGGGTTGTGAGAGAGGCATAACAGAGAACAAACATTGTCCAATGTATGTGGCATTATTAATGAAGGACAGTGGAAATGAAAGGAGGAATAATTTGATATCGATAATAATTGATGTTCTCAACAGCCCGGAACCCTGGAAAACGTAGCACACCTAGGTGATGTCAAACTTGTCCTCCATTTCCACTGTCTTCATTTGTGTTCTGATTTATGGTACAGACAGAAACAGGAAGTGATGTGTAGGAACAGGAAGTGTTTAATGCAGCTGGTTAAATGGGATGGGCAGAAATTGCCGGGCACTTTCGTATAACATTAGTGCCATTTCATCTGTGATATTGAACATTAAGCTAAACACTATATTCTGTCGTGCATAGGTAATTAGCTACTGGATAGGGGGAAATATTCCTGAGGAGAATCCTGTCCATTCCATCCTAATAGCAAATGGGGATTTATATGTTGGTGTAGTATATCATTTGACTTAACTGATGATGTAGAGTTGCATGGGCCTCATATCATGATGTACTGTTCCAGTACTTAAATGATGGGCTGTTTTATGTGACCAATTTTAAGAATTGTATAATTTGAACTTTTTGATTAACATGTGACGTACTGTATCAAGTGAATTAGAAATTAGATGTGGCTAGTTTTACTAACAACAGTAGCAAATATCACTGGCTATTTCTTTTTTAAATAGCCAATACAAGTGATCTAGCACCAACAGAAATAAATAGAAAGCTGCAAAGTTAATAGATGGGAGAAGCTGGGTGTGGGAATAACAGTTCTCACATTATTTCTATGCTAACGTCTGTCACATGTCAGTAGACATTCCCGAAAGGAAAAGTATGCAGGGTTCTTTCTGTATTATATTTCTGCCTGTCATCGAGAAAACAACCTACACAATATGATTTTTGTAAACCCACCAAAAAACGACTTTGATGTGACTACCCAGGAGAAATAACATTGCATTAGGTTTAGAAAACAAATTCAGAGTCAGTCGAAGTGTACTCCTTAGAGTTCGAGTTTTTCTCTATCTTTGGTAGCAAAACGAGCTGTGATGGCTCAACACTCGACAGTTCTCCAGTATTTTTTACAGACAACGTTCTGGGGAGTTGAAACGTTGAGAGAGCTTGTGGTAATGTTCAGAATCTCTGTGGACAGCGGTTTCTGTTATTTGTAGAAGCCCTCTCAAGATTTGTTGTTCAAAATGTATTTTACCAATGACCATCGGAATAGGTTGCAGTTTTGTTACCTAAAAAACACCAAACAGAGAATATGCTAAAGCTGCCCAAATAAATCCCCAAAAGGTATGTTTAATTGACCATGTCCCTCTTTGTGTAACCTTCTCCGTGGGCCTTCACATCACACCCGGCTCCAACGGACCCCAAACGACCACTGCATGCGATGTTCTTCCAGAGATGCTGGCCCGACGGGGAAAAACAATACGACTGCTATTTCGGGCGCTTCTGGTTGGATGCGAACTGCATTCCGTTGTACTGTACTTGTACTGTTCAAGGACAATAAAGTTGAATCTAATCTAAAAGTCTCGCTATCTCAAGGCTTTGATATGTGTTCCCGTGGCCTTTCCCTCTCCCTCCCTCCCTCCTTACCTCGCTTCTGCTCCTTTCCCAGCCCAGAGGGCTTTTTTAGTTACCCAAGCAGTCACACTAGCCTCCTCACTACCCCACCAGGAGGTCTCCTGCAGGAGCCCATTATATCCCCACAGCACTAAATCTCCTTTCAGCACACGGCTCCATTCCTCGCAACAAACGCTACAGCCAAGCTCACGCTAACAGAGTGGACGCAATAGGGAGGAGGGTGATAATCCAATTCTTCCAAGTATCGCTTTTAAAAAAAATTACTTGGCTTTTTTTTTTATAAATGTAGTTTACATTCCCATGCGACGGTTTAACATACAAGGATGCGACATGACATTTTAATTTCAAACAATACAATAATTTGAATGAAAAAAAATTATATTCACATCTATATATACCTTTATAGTAACCCGAGTGAAATAGTCTTGCTATAGATGTTGAGTTTAGCCACGTAGCTACTGTAGGTTACTCAATTAAACATACAAAATAGTGGATAAACACTATGGCACGATCAATTTCTTTGGAGGAATTAAAGATTGCAGAGAGTTGCGAAAGATTGTGGTAAGCTGAGGGCCAAATACCCAACTAGCAGAGGTTTATATTATTCTAAATCCAAATATGTAGCCACTGCTGGTTGATGGCCAATCAACCAGCAGCAACATCTGGCTGAAGAGAGTTGTTTTTTTCAGCAAAGATGACCGACAAAGACCCTTTGATAGAATGGAAGCAAGCAAAGGTGGTGTTAAGCAGGATTGCCCTGTTTCAACACTTCTACTTTGACTGAATTGTTACCACCTAATAGTCTCCTCCAGTCTCTTGGAATAGTAACGCTTTGTCAAATAAAGAGTTGACGTCAAAGAAGAATCGCAAAATCCTGGAGGGACTTTGTATTGTTGTTAGACAAAGCCTTTTTTATTCCATAAGACAGGACGAGACGGCAAGAGACAGGACTGATACACACTCTTCTATCTCAGCTCAGAGCCATGCTGAGACCAACAACTGTCTATCATAATGATGCTCTAGAATAGAAAACATATAGTGTTCCAAGCACCTTATAAGATGTATTCTGCTTAACATTGTAATCGAACCGAGCAAGTACATATGAGCACAGGACTTTGAAAAGACATATTTCAAATGATTTTGCTCAGTGGGCTATGAGCAGTGTAATATTCAGCTCCCTTGCTTTATAAAAAAGGGGAAAAAACACCCCCAAAAAAATGCAGTGTCAAATGCTTCACAACGTTTCACTAAAGCTGCTTAATCCTGAAGGGACCCAGTACAGAGACAGCAGTATTTGTACCCTACAAACGTACAGAACACCGAACGTGGACTCGGCCCCCCCAGTTCCAGGGTGTACCGTGATTACACTGATTCCCATGGGACCCCACCGGGCCAATGGACGAAGCAGTCTTCTGGCCCTGTCTGGTGTTATGTGTAGCCAACATCATTAGCAATGTGTCTACTCAGCAGCCAGGGGTATAATCAATGTCAATAGCCAACACACACCCCACACAAAACAACACCCCCCCATATACACACACACACCTCACACACAAAACAAAAGCATACCCCCTCTAACAGGATAGCCTCCCCACTCTCAGGCCACCCTTGGAGAAGATAGCATTTCTCTGTCCGCAGACCCTCGACTAGCTCTTCAGGTAATCTGTGCAGTGGCCCCTTCACTTCAAAACAACACTCCTTAACAAGACCGGCCCCGGTTCTCTCTTCCGCCCACCTTGATAGAAATCAGCACAGACACCCCGACCCGTTGTTACAGGAGAAGGAATCAAGGAAGGCCGCGTGAAATGGCAGATAAAGGGGAGTCTGTATTAATGCAACTCAAGACTGCATCACATTGGATTCAGCTCAGCTGGACTGAGGGGAATATTTCAGTATGGAATTGAGATTTGGACCAGGAAGGATTGTGTTGTCTCCGTTTGTGGTTTCCTGTGACAACATGAAAAGGGGCATCTCGTCGTATTTAATTTATCGTGCCCTGTGCCATGAGCCCACTGCTTCTCAGACTCCTGCGATACGTATATTGTGCAACAGCAAATACAGGGGGGGTTAAACCTATTCCTTCATTCATTCTCAGGATTCAATATTCAGACGACTTTGGAAAGATCATCTTGCCGAAGCTGATTGCATTGGCGATGACGGGCCTCATCCGGATGATCCTCTGCAGGAGTTAATCCCCAGGATTAAAGATCGCGGATTGCCCAAATGAAGGGTTTTTGGAGCATTTTAATTGTTAGGCGTGCTTTCATTACGGAGGGGTACAAACTCATCGATTGTGCCTCGTTTTTCACCCGCCTCGTTAAGAAACGACGTTGCTTAATGAGAGCTTAATGTTGGTTATGAAACAAATGACATTCTTCAACACTGGCCGAGGCCTCAATATGATTAACAATAATTCACACGCATTTCCCTTTTTTTGTTTTTTATCACGCTGTCTCTTGTTCTCCAGTAGACTGGCCACTCCTTGTGTGTCTGTGTTTCCGGAAGAAATAGAACAAACGGCAGTGGCTTAGGGGGGAGAGAAGAACTAGGCACATGCCGTGACACAAATATCAAAACCCTTTGTCGACACAGTGTGCCTGGGGTGAGGTTTGCATCTGTGTGTGTGTGTGTTTTCCCATGCACACACTATACAGAAGAGAGCGTCGGTAAAATAGCAATAACATTGGCTTCGGGTGGTGGCGGTACTGCTACCGGTGACGGAGATAACTTGACAGCCACAAGAATGTGAAAGCCAAGTCGCGGCTGAAGCAGATACCCACGCCAAAGAAGCAGATAATGAAGCGTATGAGGGATTTCACGTCTAGCCAACAGGGACGGGAGATAAGAGATAAGCACGTCATATGGCAAAGATCTTCCCGCTAAAGCACCATTATGAGGATTACATTTCATGAGAATCTGTGTGTCTGTTTCGGGTTTCAGAGTATCGTCCTGGAATCAGTCATGTCGAAGGCTCTACGTGATTTACTGGCATGACCTCCCGTAGCTCCTTTAGCAGCCTTCCTGACAAAATGCCACCCCCCAACCATTACGAAGCGCTTGAACCTTTCCGTCATACGACATTGTCATAACGATCAAGGTTTTTAGTTCGAACGCTGTGCAATGTCTCCTCAGCAGTGTCAGAGCCACGGGCATTTCATTTCAATAGCTAATACGTTTCGGTAAACCGTGAAGACGGGCCTTACCGTCCACACACGCGGGCATGGCCCTTGTCGTCCCGGCGATCTGGCCCTTTTTGCAAGCACACCGAGCCGTCTGTCTGGCGATGGTCCGTCTGGGCTGGCTGCTGTCCCGGTTCAGCATCACAATCTCACACGTCCCCGCTGCCAGCTGACCTGGAAGTGACATCAAGACAACGGGGATGGGGACGGGGACGGGGGGGGGGTAAGAACAGGACAGAAGCACATGAACGTATGAAGCAGAGGACGGTGGGTATTTGCGAAGCGTTTTGGATCCCATCCAAAAACATTTGAATGGAATCATTAGACCAATAACCAATTGTGTAGAACGTACCAATACATATATTATATGTTCTACCTTTGGGTACCTATTCAGAACATGTCACAATAAATACTGGGCGTCATATCCTTAATGAAACCTTCCTGTAAAATACAGATCAAAGACCCATGTTGTCATTATGTTAGGTGATAATCCACTTATTATAGTTTAATACCCAAATTGACTTCAAGTATACAGTTTTAGCTGACACCCAACTCTTTCTGCAACTGCATTTTTGCAGTTAAAAAACATTTAGTTAGATTTACATGGTGTTACATAATTCATTCTGAATGTTTTTGTTTGTAACGTGTTTAGTGGAAACTGTCTATTTAATTTTGCAATCAATGGTTTTACTTTAAAATTCACAACATTATCCTGTTATTCTGGAATTGCCCAAAGGCAAAAAAGAGCTAATAAAGCATTCTAAAACACGCAGACTTTGGTAATTCCTATTAACTTCTCATTAATTGCACATTATTGCAGCCTACCGCTGTGGAGGTGCTGCTTTCACTAGCCAATAATGAAGTATATGAATACTGATGAACCCTCACTTTCAGCACAACATCCCCGTCAGTTCGGGGCGTTCCAACCAGGTGACCCTCCCCATGCTGTTCAGCATTTAACCCAGGCCCGTGTTGGGAGTCCCAGGTCTCTACAGGCCCGTGTTGGGAGTCCCAGGTCTCTACAGGCCCGTGTTGGGAGTCCCAGGTCTCTACTGGCCCGTGTTGGGAGTCCCAGGTCTCTACTGGCCCGTGTTGGGAGTCCCAGGTCTCTACAGGCCCGTGTTGGGAGTCCCAGGTCTCTACAGGCCCGTGTTGGGAGTCCCAGGTCTCTACTGGCCCGTGTTGGGAGTCCCAGGTCTCTACTGGCCCGTGTTGGGAGTCCCAGGTCTCTACTGGCCCGTGTTGGGAGTCCCAG